>PVKE010023254.1:0-24814 GCA_004027555.1 Craseonycteris thonglongyai
CTAACTATTAAAATGATTTTAGTGTTTTCAGATGTATTAGGTAAAAAATAATAATAATAAAGGTGTAAACAATTGCATAATTAAGTACTTTTTGTATAAAAAGGGGAGAAAGTCTACAATATAGCAACACAACATAATGTGCATGTGTGTTTGCATGTGTCTGCATGCATCTCCTTTGAAAGTATCTATAAGAAATCAGTCATATTGGCTTTTGAGAGAAAAAAGTGGGTGTCTGAAAGCTGGATGGGAAGGAGATTTTTCAGTTCATCTTTTGTACTTTTTGGATTTTGTGTCAAAAATAAATGAACATTGTGGGGGCAGGTATTGCCTGGGAGGGGGCACAAAGGAGCCCTCCAGGGTGCTGGAAACGTTCTGGGTCTTGATCTGAGTGGTGGTGAGGTGGGTGAACACGTGAAAAGTCATCAATTTATACACCTAAGATCTGTGCACTTGGTTGTAAGGTATACTTTCAACAAAGTGATGTCTTTTTTACATTAAAGATTTTATTGCTATATTTAATATTTATAATAAGTCAAGGAAAACATTCATCTTTTCACTATTTAACAAGTAACATAAAATAATTTATTTTAAGCTAATTATATAACATAAAATATGATTTCTCAACAAGTCAATTTTAAAATGACTTACATCATGTTTGAATTAGGGTCTAAATATTTATAAAACCATAGACTAAAGTTAACTACGTGTTCTGGCAGAAAGTGATGTCTTTTAATAAAAAAAATTAAATACATTTTTTAAAATCATGTTTTAAAAAGAAAAATAAAGTCAGACCAGGATTTATTGCCTTGCTCCACAAAAGTAGATGTGTTTCTGAAAAGTTTATGTAAGCCAATTTCTATAAAGTGAGGTATAATTTCCAACTGGCCTCCATTACAATGTCCACGATGTGTTTGTGTACTTATTCCAGCGCTGGGCTGGATCTGCAGGTTAGAAGCCTGCTAGGGCCACCCTCCCACCCTCTGCATCTGCGTGTGGTGATAGTGAGTGAGAGCAGGGGATAGGTGATCTCCCTGAAAGCTTGAGAAATAAAAGCTCAGTGGAAGACAGAGAAAAAGAAGTCACAGTGAGGCTTCCATGTTTGGGAACCTGCTACACACACTGGTACAACTGAGGTACAAAGAACCCTTCTGAGAGCCAGGAAAGAAAATTACAATTGGAAAGCAGAACCACTTACTAGTAACCCATTCATTTACTCGGCATTGTACTGTTCTCAAAGCCCTTGTATACATACCCGTTACATCATTTTGACCTGAAACAGTCCTATGAGCGGACAGGGCACGTGTTGGTCATTCCATTTTATGAATAAGGAAGGACACTGTGGCCTAGAGAGCAAAGTCACAAGGAGGTGATAGAGCCAGGACTCAGACCTGTGTTTTAAAATTCGAAGTCCAATGTGTTTGTTGCTGCTTTCCTGAGAAGTCACAGAACACCCCGAATCAGCTCTGGCTGCCCCACTTCTGGCTGTGTGACTGGGGGCCACTGAATTTCTCTGCCTCGCTGCTCGCATCTGTACAAGGGAGCTGGTGTGAGGATGAAAGGAGCCGATACACGGATAGCACGTGTAAGTGCTCATTGAAAGTTAGCGCTTGCTTTTATTTCCAGAGATAAAGAGAGACACGAGGAGAACAGCAAAGATGAGAAGAGAATCATGGAGAGAAAGGGGTGAGGAGAAAAATTCAGAGGCAGAAATGGTTTCAGCATGTCAGTGCACGGCTCCTGCCCAGCCAGTGAGTACAGGAAGGGGGTGACTAAGCAGAGGTCAGGGTCGGGTCAGAAACCCCAGTAGGAAGGGGCCTCACCCTTACCTTGGACTTCAACCTCAGGAGCTCACTGTTTGTATGGGCCGAAGGCCAGCTAGCTGGCAGCTGGCCCAGGACAGAGTGTGAGGCCTGGCAGGGGAGAAAAGAGCGGGTTAAGGCACCTGGGCCGCCCTTGAGGGGCTCACGATCTGTAAGCTCAAGATGTGGACAGGTGAGCTGAGGCGGCTTCACTCAGTCTCCTCAGAATGCCTAACTCAGTGTCCACTGATGTGCTGGTGAAAATGAACGACCAGCTCTTGTAGGGGTGTGGGGAGGGCGGGAGGTCAGTGCTGGGGGAGGGGCAGGCACGGAAGTTTTACAACCTCATCCATGTAGCCATCGCAATAATTGGGAAGTACAAGATGACCACCCTGCTGTGTCAGAGCCACCCAATTCACTCTGTCAGTCTTAGAACTTGAGCGAGGACGGACTGTGGGCCAGATGCTGGGAAATAGCAGCGAGCGCAGAAAAGCCCCGGTCCTCCAGGAATTTACATTGTTAGCGGTGGAGACGGATAACGTGGTTTGACGGCGGTGAGATCATGATGAAGTGAAGCAGAGCCAGGGACCAGAGTGTCACGGTGTGCTAAGTAAAGCAGGTGGACAGGGAGCCTCTCCAAAGAGGAGCGTTGAGGCTGAGACCTGACTGAGGGTGCCAAGCGGATTTCTGGGGGGAAGAGTGTCCACGCTGAAGGTACAGCAGGTGCAAAAGGTTCTGAGGGAAGTATGCTGAGTGAGAGTGAGATGGGGCAAGGGGAGAAAGGGGTGAGCTCTGAGAGGAGCCACGGCCCAGGTCACAAGTCTTGGTAGGTTGCGAGAGGGAGGCATCAGATGGACTTCTGTGATGGGCTGGAAGAGTTGGGACCAGGATTAGGGCCTGAGGTCTGAGGTGTCAGATGGGCTAGAGCTCCTTTGTACGCTGTTTGGAGAATGACCGCTAGAGGGCGAGCGTAGGAGCCGGGAGAGCCACTCTTGAAGTCACGGGAGAGGGATGATGGTGGCGTGGACTGAGTGGTAAATGTGAGGAGGTGCTCGGTTTGGAATAGGTCCTGAAGGTAGAAGCGACCAGACTTGCTGCTGGAACAAATTATTCCAGGAATGTAGCTACATAAGAGCATAGCTAGTAACCACTACAGGCTATTGAACTCCTCCTGTGGGCCAGGAGCTTTCCTGGCATTATTTTGTTTGGTTTTCCCACAAAACCTGCAAGAGGGCATTGCTCAATATATTTACGATAAATGAATGGAGGCTCAGAAAGGTTGAGTGACGTGGCCAGCATCCCACAGCAAGCCCACAACAGAGCTGGCATTTGAGCCTGTTGGACCGTCAGCCATCAAATCAGCTGCCCCAGGAAAACGGGAAACTAGGGTACTGCCTGGCACACAGTATGTGCTTACATGAAAATGAGTTTGCAAAGTACTTACGATTAAAGACCCTTATTTCTTTACGTTCATAACCACCCCCCAGCTTTACTGAGGTAGAATTGACAAATAAAAATTGTATAAATGCGAGGTGCACAATACGATGTTTTCAACACATTCATAAACTTTTAAAAGGTTGTAAGCACTAAGCACCCACTACAATGGCTAAAATTTAAAACAAAACAAAACAAAAATCCTGACCCTGCCAAATGCTGGCAAGGGGTGAGCAATGGGAAAGCTCATCATTGCTGACGGGAATGCAAAATGGTCCAGCCACCCTGGAAGACAGCGTGACAGTTTCTGAGAAAGTCAGTCGTATGCTTTCCATTTGTCCCAATGGTCTAGTTCTAGGCGTTTACACCAGAGAAATGAAAATGTCTGCTCACTGAAAAGCCTGAATATGGATGTTTACAACAGCATGATTCATAACAAACTGGTTATTTCAAACTGGAAATAACCCAAATGTCCTTCAGCTGGTAAGTGGATACACAAGCTGTGGGGTACCCACACAAGGGAGCACTACTCAGCAACAAAAAAGGACAAACTACTGGTCCACACAACAACATGGACGAGCCCCACAGCTGAGTGAAAGAAGCCAGACTCAAAAGGCTACATTCTATATGATTCCATATATATATGACATTCTGGAAGAGACAAAACCATAGGTAGGAGAACAATGGTTGCCAGGGGGCAGGGCGTGAGAGGACAGGGTGGCAACCAAGGGGCAATACGGAGAAACTTTGGGGGGAATGGAGTGGTTTTGTCTTGATGGCGGTGTGCCTACAGGACTCGGTACTTTTGCCAACACTCATAGTACTATACTACAAAGGGTGAATTTTACTGTCTATAAATTATCCTTCGATAAACCTAACTCAGTTACTGCCATAGTAAGGCCACTTTCCACACCCCCACATAGACTATCCCCCACCTCTGGAACCTTTGGGGACCAGAGTCACGGGTCAGTCTCAAGAACTGATTGTACCCTCACTGAGGGGCTGTCCATCAGAATCACCAGTGAGCTTTAAATCAGGGTTCTGGGGGTGCAGCCTAGATACTGGGACTTTTTCTAAAGCTTCCCAAATGATTCTAATGACCTAGATGCTGAGCTCCCTGGGAACAGGGACTATGATTTCTTTGCGTCTCTAGATGCCCCGTGAATATGTGCACTGCAGTGCCTGGAGGCAGGTGGCATGGTGGGAAACAGCTAATAACCGTGAACATCTGTAATAATCACGTGTGGCTACTCCCAGTCCCCAGGGAGGTAGGAGTGTGGACATCCTCATTGGACAGGTGAGGAACCCCCAAGCACAGAGTAGTGAAGTCTTACCCACGACAACATAGCCAGGAAGTGGTAGAGCTGCGTGGTGGCCCAAAGCCACCAACCTTTGGGTGATACTGCTCCCCAGTGCCAGCGGCACCAGGTTTTGGAATCAGATGGGCCTGGTTGGAATCTGTTCACGACTTACAGGCTAGAGGACTGTGGACAAGTTATTTAGCCTCCCTTGGTTTACCTTTCCTCATCTGTAAAACATGGATGCTTGAGCTGATGGTACAAGGCTGTTACAGAAGGAAACGAGGTGATGTGTGCTGAGTGCCTGCCCCCTGCCTCATAAAATACTCAGCAATGATGACCGTAGGAAGACATGAATGAGTGCATGCATGCTGCTCCCAGAGCCCCGCGGGCTTGCGGACAGCAGAGCCAGCTCTGGGAGGACAGTTTTCCCAGGATGGAAGGCTTGGAGAGGCCAGGTCTACCGGCTGACTCGGCTTCGGCCAGGCCCTCCAGAGATGCCCTGCTCCCGGGGCTCTCCCCCAGGGGTGGGGGGCACCAGATTCCTGGGGGGGGCCTCTAGACTTTCAGCAGTAAGGACCTTGAGTCGTCCAACTCTGAAGCCCTTAGAGCCTTCCCTGCCTGATGCAGCCTGAGCCTGGGATGGACGGTGTCACTGGGTGAGGGAGCCACAGGGCGGTGCTGCCAGGGCCGAGCGGGCACTGCCCCAGGTCTCACGGGCCCCTGTGAGCTCCTGCAGAAGCGCCTGGAGAGCAGCACCCACGGCTCTCCCGTGGGAGCCTGGGTATTGCCAGGCCCAGGCTCTCTGCTCACCCTTGTCACTCCCCAGTTCCATGTCTCTGCACTCGTGCGTGAATGAGGGACCTCATTCCCATCGGGCGCTTCCCAGTGGCCCCTGGGCACACAGCCCCTGGGCCTTGTCACTGACACTTTAGTGGCCCCGCATGGTGAGCCTTCCTCTGTTGGCCCCCTAACATGGGGAAAGCACTTAAGTTCTTGTGATCAGAGAAGTATTCTAATATACGATACGGAAGAAACTTCAAATACCAAAGATACATCTAAAGAAGAAAGCAAAATAACCACTTCTGGGGAAGCCGGGAGGGCTCAATGGGTTGAGTTCTTGTCTTGCAGCCCCAGGTCCAAGGATCGAATCCCGGCCCCGGCCTGTGCGGACCCATATGCTGAACTGGGAGTGCCCCCAGTTCAGTTCTCACCAGGGTAACACCCCAGCCTGTTAACTGCCCTGCACAGCCCTGCCCCCACCTGTGGAATGAAACTATGTAGAAAACTGATGATGTGCAACTATGGAGACTGTTCTGGGCCCTCCCCCTTCTCTCTGTCTCTCTCTGTCAGCCAAAAAACAATAAAAATAAATCTTAAAAATAATTTAAAAAACCCCAATCACTCCTGACTTGTGTTTTGTGCTCTTTTAGACGGTACAGATACAAAGTGTTTCACCCAAGCAGGACCAGAACATTTCAGAGCACAGATGGGTTCAGAATGCTGCCTCTTCTCCCTCATGTGATGTGACCACAGCAAGTTACTCAACCATTGGTGCCTCAGTTTACTCATCTGTAAAATGAGGATCCAAATACAGTATTGACTTCTAACATTATTAAGATCTAAATGGGGATGCCGGGATGGCTCAGCGGGTTGAGCACTCGTCTTGCAGCCCTGGGGTGGGAGCTGAACTGGGAGCCAAACCAAGGGGCTCCCACATAGGAAGCTCACCCCAGTGAGAACCAAACTGGGGGCACGCCCCAGTTCAGGGTATGAGCTGCACGGACAGGGGCTGGTATTTGATCTTCAGACCCTGGGGCTACAAGATGAGTGTTCCACCCACTGAGCCATCCACCCACTGAGCCATCCACCCACTGAGCCATCCTGTAGTTCCCAACTTGGGGGAGTGCTATAAACAATGTGCACAAGTCTTGTCACACTGGCCAGTCTGTGCTTGGGGTAAATTCTCAGAACTGTAACTGCAGGTGAAAGGGTTAGGCTGTTGGTGTATGTGTGGTTAGAATGTCAGGGTGCACAGGTGTAGAATTTTGGTGCATGCACGGTTGAAATGGAGCGCACCGGGTTCAGGCCCTGCACCTCTTCCTTCTCCTGTCTCATGCGTGCTTTGAACCCCATCTCTGGGATGACAGCTCCCGTGTCTAGATCCCCTTGGCGCCTGAGCTCAGATACCCAACTCCTGGGTGTGGCTGTGAGGGGCACTCAGCCATCACTTGTCCACGTCAGCGCTCCTGATGCCCTGCTACCCCTCAACCTGCATGTCCACAGTCTCCTCATCTTGGTCGGTGGCAGTTCCATCCTCCACATCTTCTGTCACCACAGCCATCTCCAAGGGAATCTCTTCCACTCGACCTTCAAAGCAGATCCGGAATCCTGTCCCTTCCCATCACCTTCCCAGCTCTAACCCTGACGTAAGCTGCCTCCCCTTGCCTGGATTGTTGCAACAGCCTCTACACTGCTTCCACCTCAGCCCTTTCAGCCTAAGAGGACGAGCAGCAGGCGGGCTTGTTAAAACCATTCAGATCTCCCCAGTGACTCCCTGCTCCCTCAGTGCTGGAGGGCCTCCCCACTGCCTCCCCCGAACCACCCTTTGTGTAGTGATGGTCTGACTTCTTACATCTCCTCCCTGCCCACTCTGCTCCAGCCGTCCTCACCTCCTCGCTGTTCCGCACATGCACCAGGCAGGCTCCTGCCCCAGGACCTTTGCCCGGGCTGTGTCCTCTGCCCCAATGCTCTTCTCCCGGGGATCTGTGTAGCTCCCCCCCATATTTCCTTTCTTGCTTTTTCTCCTTCCACTAGAGTGACCAACCACGCTGGTTTGCCTGGAACTGCGGGGTTTCCTGGGACTTGACACTTTCCGTTTGAAAACTAGGCAATCCCGCGATGGTTTGTCACCGTATTTCAGCATGCGTCGCATCTGGTATGTTCTACACATCACATCCGTATTTTGTTGTTTTTCTCTCCTACTGAAATACACTCCATGAAGGTAGAATTTTTGTTGGTCTCGCCAACTGCTGTGTCCTCAGTACAGGAACTGTACTTGGCTCCTAGAAGATAGTCAACAAATATTTGTTGAATGAAAGGATGAGTTCATGGCCAGCCTGCTGCCCAGAGGCTGTGCCCATGAGGTTTCCTTGAGCTTTTCAAACACCCTGGAGGATGCAGGAAGCCTCAGGCCGGGGGCAGGCAAACTGCTGGACCTGGGAGGGGGCAAAGGTCTGTGACTTGTCCATTCTGCTTTCTTCTAGGGTGGAGCCCAGCAGGGTCTGGACCTGACCGAAGCCACTGGGGATTTCAGGGCCCAGGCTGGGGCTGCTGACCACTGCCACCCCCTGGTGGTCCCGTATGGAAGAGCAGCCGCACCTACCACCCCGGGAGCCAGAGAGGTGTCCTGGGCCTGCCCTCCTCCCACCTTTCCCTCCTCTCTTCCCCCCTTTCCTTCTTTCTTTTCCTCCTTTTCCTCGACCACTTGACTCTCTTCTTTGTGTGTTCTGTTGCTCTGCTACCTGACGGAAAGAGCTTTGACCTTAGTGCACCAGGTTCAAACCCGGCTCTGGCATCCACCGGCAGTTGTGACCTTGAGCGAATGACTAAACCACTCTAAGACTCAGTGTCCCCATCTGGGAAGTGGGGATATAACTCCTGAGGGTAAAAGGAGATAATCCGTGTAAAATACCTATCACAGTGGATGTTGTTGTTGCTATTGCGCCTGGCACTTAACAGGCATTTGACCAGTGGTCGTTGCTTTCTTTCTTCTTCATCTGGGTAATCCATGTGGGTACTCCTGAAACATGACCCTGCCTTGCCCACCCCAGACCAAATAATCAGAAATCTCTAAAAAATGAAAAAAAAAAAGAAAAAAAGAAAGAAATCTCTGACAATGGCTGCAGGCAGGCATTGTGCTCTTTTTTAATTGTTAGTTCACGTTCGTATTTATTTTTTCATGGGTAATTTTTAAAGATCCCAAGTGATATGGAGCCCCAGCTGAGGACCACACTGGTGACCCTGGGTGACCTGGATTTTCTTGGTTTGACCCCTGAAAGCCCCATGTCCCAGGAACCCCCTCGGCCCTGGGCAAACTGAGAGTATGGCCGCCCCTCCACCCCTTCCCAAAGGAAAGGACACCGTGTTTTCTGGATCCCAAGTCAGGACACGTGGTCTGGGCAGAGATGACTCAGCTTGGGGTGGTGGGTCACAAAGGCTGCAGGGGCAGCCATGGCAGGAGCCAGGCCCTGAGAGGAGAGCAGCTGGCTGTGGCTCAGTCAGATGGGTCCCCGTCACTGGGCTCCCCAGGGCTCCAGCCGCTGGCCGCCCGCTCCACAGCTTTCATCCAGCGGCCCCTCAGCTCCTCAGTTTCGGCTTTGAAGGTGTAGAGCTGGCCAGACTGTTGCAGCTGGAAGAGCCGGGGGTCCCCCTGGGGCCCTGCAGTCACCTGGTAGCCCAGCAGGGGGATGGAGGTGTGAGCCCGAATATCCTGGGATTGGGGAGAGGCCATGAGTAGCTGTCCTCCCACTCAGCCCCACCGCCTCAGTCACCTGCAGGTCACAGCCACACACCTGCCTCTCACTCAGGCAGGTGGGGCTGGCAGGAGGGTATCAAGGGAGAGGAGAACCGGCTGCTTTCTGATGGTGACCTAGAATCTGAGACCAGCTTTGAAAGCCACCAACCCTGTGACCAAGTCTTCATTGGGCCTGTTTCCTCATCTGACATATTGGACCAACAATACTCACCCTCCCCGCACACCCCCTCCCTGAGACGGCTGAGGCCTGGGTGTGGGTGGGAGGGAGGGGACAGGTGGTGGCATTACCTGAGGGGCAGCATAGATGTAGAGCACGAGGGGGTCATCCCGGGGGATCACACACCAGCCCCGGGTGCCGCTCTTGCCCCACTTGTCCCCTCCGAGCTGCAGGAAGCTGCACATTATGTTCTGCTCAGACCCAGCCGTGGACCCTTTCTAAAACCAGAGAGAGCGATTGGCATGGAGCAGAGCACCCACTCTGGGACAGACATTGGTCGGGAGACTCAACAGCCACTATTTGTAATCTCTGCAAGCATCCCTGAAAGGAGGGGTCATTTGTCCCTGAGCTCAGAGAGGTCCCACCATGGGCCTGTGGTCACACAGCTAGCCAGTGCAGAGCCGCGGTCAAACTCCAGCCAGCCTGAACTCGGGGGAGGTGCTGGGAGGGCTGATCACCTGCGGGTTCCCCCAGGGAATAGAACTGGGGGCCTGAGAAGGGGGCTGACCGCCCCTCTCTCCAGAAGCAGGCTGTGTGGCATAGTAGTCAGGGGGGGGGGGCATGCGCAGGGGCTGGGCCTGGAAGAATGGAGAGGGTTGGAAAGCAGGCAGATGCCCGTGGAAGGAACCAACTTGCAACCTGGGAGCTGTGGTCAGTTGGGATAGGCAGGGGTCCTCTCCCACCTCCCAGGGACAGCGGGATGTCAACCCAGCCTTTAATGAGGGCGGTGGTAACCAGCAGGCTGATTACATGGTATTTGTAGCAGGCAGTTGAACACACAGTGCCCCAGCATGCTGACTGGCGGGGGTGGGGATGGGGGTGGGGGTGGGGGGCCGCCTGGGGGGTGCCTGCTGGGTGGAGGTGGCTCCGTGAGGCCCCAAGAACAGCAGAGAAGCCATCTGTGGCAAGGTCAGAGAGCTGGCTCCTAACTGCTGTGTGACCTTGGGCAAGTCGCTTCTCCAGGCCGGGGTCTCCATGGGATAGGTCCCTGAGGACCCTTCCAGTTAGAATGGAGTCTCCAGTCTGACTCTTTCCAAAAGTGGGACCCTGACCTGGAGCCTCAGTTTCCCCGTCTGTAAAGTAGACTCAGTACTACTAGCTCCCTTTACCTCCAGGGACCTGACTGTCCAGAGAGGCTGGGAGGTTAACGGATGGGGACACAGAAGAGAGGAGCAAGAGCTGGGACAACAGCCTGGGGCCACATTGCTTCTGTTTGGTGACAGGCCCAGGTGTTTGGTGGGGAGGGGAGGGTGTGACTGTGGACAGGAGAGAAGGAGGGAGCATGTGACCGAAGCTGGCTTCTCCTCAGCCCCGAGGACAGTGGCAGCACATGATGGGCGCCTGGCACCCATCTGCTGAGTGGAAGCCGGGGCCCTCACCTCCAGGATGCCCCGCCTCTTGTCCTCCTTGTCCTCCGGGAGCACGTTCCCTGTGAGGAACATGTAGCAGTCGAAGCAGACGCGGTTGGGTCTGTTGTCATCGTATTGGAGCTCAGCCCGGTAGTCAGAGCACCGGGCACACACCACCTGGGGGGAGGACAGGCAGGAGGGGTTTGGGGCCTGAGGTGAGACAGGGGAGGACCTTGCTTGTACCTCGGCCAGTGAGGTGGGGGTGTGAGAGCAACCAGGAATCGGAGGAAGGAAAAGCGGGATTCGGCAGAGGCATGGAGGCAGACAGGGGCATGCCCCACGCTGGCAGGGGCCAAGCACCCTGGGGGTGACAGTGCAGGGGGAGAGCTCAGACTCTGGGCTCCCCAAGCTGGGGGTGGAGCTGTGGACCCCAGTGCAGGTGCCTTGTCTTCTCTTCCCTGCAGATTCCCCCTTTGTGAGGGCAGCTGTTAATGTCAGGGGCTGGCCCTGCACACACCCCTTGCATCTGACTCACTTTTCCAACCCACCTGACTCTGTCCCCTCTGCCACCTCACTGACTGTCCCAGCAGCACCCCCAGGTGAACAGTGCTGGGGCTTTTATCCTCACCTGACAGGGGGCACATGGCAGCCCACAGAGGGCAGCAACTTGCTGAGGGCCACACAGCTCACGGGCAGCAACTGACCCTCCAGCAGATTAGCTTTAAGATTCATGCAAATGTTGTGAGTTCTCATATGAAAATGACGGGCTGGTTGTTTTTGCCAGGAAGGCTTGCCATGGGTCCTCCGTGGAGTACCCCTCCCCCGCCCCCCATGCAGAGGCCCCCAAGAAAGCCAGTGTGGACCATGGTGGGGAGACTGGGTGAAAGAGGCATGATGAGGCCCAGAGAGAAACATGGGGTGCTGCAGGGAGTGACTTCCAAGAAGACAGGGTGTCAGTGAGTGCACGATGTGGCGCTGGACTGGAGAAGCAAGAGGTAGAGAAGAGGGGCAGGTATATTCATCAGGGAGCTGCTCTGGGAGCCCAGCACCGCACGCCACCTGGGAGGGCCCTTGCAGGACACATCCTGGGCCTGCCCCACCCTCAGCAGGATTCCTGTCTGGCAGGCGGGAGACAGAAACTGGGCACCAAACCACCACCCCACACAAAGAATGACTCAGAGCAGACGTTGCCCAGCAGGAGAACATCCCAGTCGGGCCGAGGGTGCCTCACACAGCCTCACACAGGGGGATTCTGCTACCTAGGGAGTACTTTACTTTATTTGTTATCAAGACTTAATTTTTTTTTTTTTAACTATTAGTCTGTATTTATTTTCTCCTCCACCAACTTCTTTGAAAAATTTCAAACCTGCAAGAGACAGGTTGAAAGGATAATACAATGATACCCCACCACCACCCAATCCCCCAGTTATTAACATCTTTGCCACATTTGCTTTCTCTCTCTCTCTGTATATATGTATTTTGTTCTTTCTGAGCCATTTTAGTATAAATTATAGTCATCCTGGCACCTCGCCCTTAAATATGCAGCTGATATCAGGAACACTCTCCTGCCCATCAGTAATGTCATGTTCACACTCAGGAAATTTAACAGCAATACAACATTTTCTACATATGGCTCATAACCAAACTCCCCCCAACAGTCCTAATAAGGACCTGTCGCTGGTTTTGTTTTCCCATCTAGAATCCAATCCAGGATCGTACATTTCATTTAGCTGTCAGAATATTTTATTTCTCCCATGGTCCTGGAAGGCAGGGGTGTGGGTTATCGTTATTAATATATTATTCTCGGTGCCCTTTTGTATTTCTCAACTATTTTTTATAGTTTTTAAGGAACTACATTTGAAGTCCCAAGTGTGACGGTGAACTCCTATTCACAGACCTAATCACCAAGAGCAGGAGCTGATCCTCAGATCCCTTCTGATTGGCTGGGGGATGGAACTTACATCTGAACAGAGGTGTGTCCCCAGGCCTAGAAAGTTACTCTATGTCCTGATTGCAGTTTACCATGTTTGGGGGACATCCTCCTGACCCCACCTGCCCAGCTGGTCTGTCCCCAGGAAGTCATTAAAGACGGAGGTTGTAAAGGGCTTCTGTTTGCAGAGCAAACGGAGGGGGTGGTGACGCTGGCAGAGAACAGCGCAAGTGCAGCAGGTGCTTAAACAGCAAAGCAACATCTGCCTCTGGGCCCGGCACCCGAGCTGATAAGAAGGCCGAGTGGAGAGGACAGGTCCCTTCCTCAATCAGAAGTGACTCACGCCTCCGAGCCAGCCGAGAGCCTGGCAGCTGTTCTAACCCCCATTGTACAGGTGAGGAAACTGAGTTAGCAGTAGAGCTGGGTGCTGAGTCAGAGAGGAGAAGGAGGAGTGCGTGGAGTGGGCGTGGGGCTGATGACATGGTGGGTACAAGGCCTGAGAGGGGCTGAGGGGTTTGGATGCCTCCCGCCCTGGAACCCGAGACCATTTCTGGGTGCTGGGTCTGGGCGCCCCGGGAAACGGTGCTAAGAAAGCAGGTGAATGAACAGGCTCACTTCGGGGAGTGTGCTGAGCAGGTGATTGAACCCCTCTGAGCCTCATCTCCCCATCGGTCACATGGGGATAATGCAGGCCCAGCTTCACAGGTGGACGCGGTGAGGTCCAAATGAGCTAGCTCATACGGGCACAGAGTTCACACCTCACACTCTGGGCCGCAGGGGTTGAGGCTGGCAGGGTTGGTGGGGAGGCCTGAACAGGGCAGGCGGAGGCCCACATGGGGCAGGTAGAGGCAGGGGTGCTGGCAGGACTCACATAGCCACAGGCGCGGCAGTGGTGACGGCGGCGCGTCAGCGGGTTGAAGGGCTCCTGGCAGCGCATGCACATGGTCACCATCTTGTCCCGGACCCACTGCGGGGCCCGGAGGCCCAGCTCCTCGGACTGCAACTGTTGGGGAGCAGGGCAGGGACTCACTTCAGGACCCTCTTCGGCCCACTCAGTCCTTGAGGCCCTGGGGCCCCTGCCCACCTGCTTGTGGCAGGGATTATATGTGTGACTCTCCCCGGTGGCTTCCACGTGGAACTGACTGAATGGTGAGAACTATGTTTGGTAGGCCACTTACCGGTACTATTATTCCTGTTTTACAGATGAGGAAACTGAGGCCCAGAGAGGTCAAATGACTCAGCAGAGACACCCAGCACGTCAGAGTTCAGAGCTCGATTTGAAATCCAGTCACAGACACTCTCCCTGACCCCTGCCCTCCCACCTCCCTCTACCTTCTGGTCTTACATTTCTCAGGCACTTTCACGCCCACAGCCAGTGCTGTGTGGGCATGAGTCCTTCCTCGGGCCTGCGGCATGTAGAGACTCCCACAGGAACTGTTTACTAATGGGGAACCTTTGGCACTGGGTCTCTGAGTGGGCTTATGTGGGGTGGGTGGGCTTCCCCTCCCCGGCTGGCTGTGCAGAGCAGACAGGGGTTAGCCCAGTGTGAGGCTGCCTTTATTTACCTCCTGCCCCTGGGCCTCTCCTTCAGGGCCCTGGACCGCAGCCTTAAAGGTTTCATTCCGCTTCTCAATTTGGTCAATGGCAGCTTGGCAGGCCTAAGGCAGGGGCACGGGGAGGGGTTAGAGGGGTGGCAGGGACGACTTGCTCATCTGTCCATGCATCCACACATTTGACAAATATTGCTGAAAGCCTAATGGGTGCCAGGCACTGGGTTCTCAGCACACAGTGGCTGACTTAAGGGAAGAGGAACCAAGACCCCCAGATTACAGGTATGAGGACTGAGGGCCAGGGATAGGAATGATTTGTCTCAGGCCACCCAGCTAGGCAGTGAGAGACAGTAAGATGTGAACTCAAGTCTGACTCCAAACTGCCACAGAGCAAGTCCTGAGGGAGAGCAAGGAGCAGGAAGCAGGGAGCCGGGGGCGCATGTCCCCGCTGCGCAGGCGCACACACGCACACACATACACGCACTTCCCCTCCCCCTGAGCCTGGGTTACGCTGATACTCCTAGGGGCCCTGAAGCGTTCTGATACCTGCATCCAGGAAATCATTTCCTCCTGGGACCTGCTCAGAAAGTGAACACAGGTGTTGAGGAGGGCAGCCCCTCCCAGTTTCCTGCCGCCCTCCTCCACGCAGCCCGCCGCCTACCGGGCTTGCAGCTCCAGCGTGCGCTGCTTCCCGGACACCAGGAAGGAGTAGGGGAACTCCGTATCGCTCAGCTCCCGCACCTGCTCCGGAATATGCGGAAAACCGCCCTTCAGACTTGTCCCATTCGGTGATGGGAGGTGGGTTGTGCTCCAGGGACAATTCAAATTCGTGAGTCAGGGATAGGGAGCATGTTTGCCTCCTCCCTTGTGGAGCTAAGCAAATGCACTGCACTGGGCGCCCATCTGAGCAAATGGGACTTAGGGTTTCTTATTGTTTTGGGCAGAGACAGAGCGACAGAGACAGAGAGAGACAGAGAGAAGGGAGGGCCCAGAGCAGTCTCCATAGTTGTACGTCATTAGTTGTGACCTGGTTTCATTCCACACAGGTGGGCGGGCAGCGCAGGGTGGGAATTGGGCTGGGACCTTCTGCATGGGAAGCCCACCCCAGTTCCGCATATGGCTCCGCACAGACCACCCTGGGACTGAAAAGCAAGTGCTTAACCCGCTGAGCCAGCCTGGCTTCCTGGTTTCTGGAATTTCAGCAGCAGCTAAGTTGGACCCGTGTGAAGTAGGTTGACAGTTCCGACAAAAATTTCAACAAAAATGAAAATTAGGGAAGCCGGGATGGCTCAGTGGGTTAAGTGCTCACTTTGCAGCCCCGGGGACCAAGGATCGAATCCCGGCCCCGGCCCCGGCCCGTGTGGACCCACATGCTGAACTGGGGAGTGCCCCCAGTTTAGTTCTCACTAGGATGAGACTTTGGCCCAGTTCCTGCCCTGTGCAGCCCCGCACCCGCCTGTGGAATGAAACTATGTGGAAAAACCGATGATGTGCAACTATGGAGACTGTTCTGGGCCCTCCCCCTTCTCTCTGTCTCTGTCTCTGTATTTCTCTCTGTGTCAAAAACAATAAAAAATAAATCTTTAAAAAAAAATGAAAATTGGATTTGGGGCACACAACTTTTTCAAGGGCAGACTTAGGGCCTAGAAGAAGACTCCCTACCCCATAAAGTGCATGAAAGAATTGATCGCCCAATTCCTAGATCAAAGAGATCCCCCGCTTGTTGTCTTTCACCATCTTCTTATCCCAGATTGCCACAGGGTCCCAAGGCCATTATGAAAGTGCCAATCAGAGAGAACTTACTAAGGGATGGCCACTGAGCTCAAGGCTCTCCATACATGTTCTCATTTAACCTGCATAACTGCTGTGCCCACTAATCAATCCTCACACTTACCAGCCATCGTGCCTCCCATGGGCAGTGCCTCTCTCTAGCTAAGTTTTCCTGCATGGATGAATGTGGTCAGGTCTCCAGGTTACCTACCAGTTTACAAGAAAATGGGGGTGGGGGGGATGCTGGGATAGCTCAGTGGTTGAGCACGTGCCTCAAAATCTTGAAGTCTGGGGTTCTATTCCTGACCCCGGCCCGAGCAACCCCACATGCTGAACTGCAGTACAACTGGTAACTGCCGGGATGGCTTGGAGGTGAAGGCTCTCGCCTCCCATGTGGGAGGCCCCCAGCTTGGTTCCCAACCAGTGAGACCCCACATCCACCTGTGTGGAATGAAACCATGTCACAGCTAATGATGTACAACTATGGAGACTGCTCTGGGCCCTCCCACCTCTTCTCTCTCTCTCACCTCTCAAACAATAAAATAAACCTTAAAAAGAAAGAAAGAAGCATGGGGGACCGTGGGACATGTTAAATGACACCACAGGGAAGCAATCAGCAAAAATCTAGATTATTGGAAACTCTATCAAAGAAATTATCATTGTTTCAATAAATACATGAAAAAACAAAGTGAGACAAAAGTGTAACAGATTAAAAGGGATGTAAGAAGTGTATTACAAATGATTCAAACAGATCAGCTGTGAGAAGACATTTATGAGACAGTTGGAGAAAACCGAAGCACCTTAATGTTACTAAATAATTATCAATTTAGCAGATGTGATAATAGTACTGTCATCTTTTAGGGCAAAAAAAAAAAATAGTAGTGTCATCTTTTAGGGCAAAAAAAAAAAAAGTTATCTCTGACAGAGTCACACAGGTGAAATGATTATGTGACCGGGATTTGCTCTTAAATAACCTGGTGGAAAGGGGG
Organism: Craseonycteris thonglongyai; assembly: GCA_004027555.1. Taxonomy (NCBI): domain Eukaryota; kingdom Metazoa; phylum Chordata; class Mammalia; order Chiroptera; family Craseonycteridae; genus Craseonycteris; species Craseonycteris thonglongyai. Next base: position 16,874 of record PVKE010023254.1, read on the forward strand.
ATTAAGAGGGGAAATGCTGAGGAAACAAGACTGGCCTTCAATTGACAACTGTTGAAGCCAGGTGATGAATATATGGGGGTTCATTGTATCATTTCCTCAGTTTAAAAATATTCATAACAAAAAGCTAAAGAAAATCTTCACAACAGTCTTGGGAGGCAGATATCACCCTCATTTAGGAGATGAGGGAATGGAAGCTCAGAGAGGGCAAGTGAACTGCTTGAGGTCACACAGCATCTAACAGGCAGAATGAAGATTCAAACTCAAGTTTCTGGTTCCCAAAGGTAAAATGGAAGAACATCTATTTTTACCAACTCCCAGGGTCCTGTCAGCACAGACCTTTCCCAGGAGGTGTGGAGAGTCACAAAGGGAAGCTAAGACATATGCTTAGAGCCCAAGAGCCCTAGTGTAGGGGAACCCTGTTGTCATTGAATTCATCTGACACTTGAGCCCCTCTGCTGGCTCTCTGCCACATGGGACCTGCCACGTGGGACCACTTTAAGAGTGGCCCACCACATCCCAGACAGCATCATTTCTGGCCACACCCTTCTTCGTGTTAGGCCTTCAGGCTCACAGAACCAGTCTGCCCCTCTAGAATGACCTGATATGATTTGGACTCAATGCTCTTGGCAATGGGGAGCCCCTGAGGGTTTATAAAGGGTGTCCCAAAATTCACACAAGAAGTAATTTTGATAGAAAACACAGGTTTATAATTAAAAATTGTAAACTTTCATTGCTCAACAATGAAAACATGTTTTTCAATGTAGCGCTCCATTTTTAATAACCCTGAACTGTCAGCTGTCACACTGTCTTTTTTTTTCATTGACAACACTTTACTGCACAAATGACGCAAAATTCAAATCTTGCGTGAATTTTGGGACACCCTTAATTGTGGAAAGAGGTGTTTGGGAAGTCACTCCAGCACTTGTGTGTAAGGTACAAAGAGCTGGATCTGGGGAAAATGGGACAAACCAGTAGCCCAAAAGCCAGTTAGGAAGTGATACCCTAAGTAGTCCAGGCCTGCCTAGGGCCTGCCTGCATCTGAGGCGAGGGAAGCGGTCTCTACCTGAGAGACAATATCAGGAAATCTGGCAAGACTCCATGACTAACTGGGTGAGGGAGAAAGAAGAGGAAAAGAACAAGGGAGAAATCTAAGGTGTGGAGTCCAGAGGTAGGAAGAAATGGGTGGGCGTTCCAGGACCACCTACCTCTGCAGAGGGAGGGAATGAAGGCTGCTAGAGAACAGTTCCCTGCGTGCCCAGTCTCAACCACCCTCAAGTCTGGGCTAGTTCAGGTCCCTGCCAGCCCATACCGTGCCTTTGTGCTAATTAGAAAAAGGCATCACTTCCTCAAAACACCTTACTGACATCTGTTGGCAAACTTGGCATAATAAGCAGATATCGTTGGAATAAGACCCTTGACTGCCACCTGCCGGACAGTGAGGATTGTAACAACGAATGCCCTCCAGGACGGCTGCTGTGGGTGAGGTGTGGTTCATCCTAGAGGAGCTGTGCTCGTGCAGGACACAGTGGCACATGCAGACCCTGGGTGTGTGAGCTCACATCCCTTCCTCTTTCCCAGGCTGGCCCTGTGCTGCATGGCACCGGAGTCAGAACCGAGTCAGACCTCGGAGAGAATCAGCTGCTGAGAACTAGGCCTCCCTGATGCCCAGGAGAGAGGAGGCCAGGGGGTCCATGAAAAACATCACGATGGTGGAAGGGCAGACCTGCCTCCAAGCCTCAGACTTCAGAAAATGGTTCCCGCATAGTTGCGGGCAGACAGTGGGCACCGGTCATGCCTGTGCCATCCAGGAGAGGGCGCTGTGGGACCACGGGAGCACAGAACACGCCTGCAGTGAACATGCTCACTGGGGCTGGCAGACACCAGGCACCTGGGGCAAGCTAGGACTATGAGCCCCAAGTGTCTGACAGTCTTAGCCCCATCTCTATGTATTTTTTTCTTATGACTCTGTTTTAGTGTCTGTATTTCTTGGCTTTTCTATCTGTTGATCTCTGCCTCTCCTTTTGTATGCCTGGGTCTCTCTGCCTGTCCTAAGACAGGGCTGCCTGTCTCAGTTTGTCTTGAACTCTTCATAAACCTGCCTTTCTCAGTCTCACTCACCAAGCCTCCCAGAAATACAAGCCTACACCTGCTTCTTCCAGCCCCAGCCCTCAGGACACACCGGGACTCAGGAGGGATAGGAAAGGAGTCACCAAGAAGGTTTCCCAACCATTTCTTCCACTATGCCAGCAACTCTGCCATCAGCTTTATCCCGCTGAGTTGAAACTGTAGCAGGACACAGTGTAGTGTGGTAATGAGATACAGGGCCTCTAAACTCTGTTATACCTGAATCTTCAATCCTGGTTTGAAACCAAGCAAGTTACTTAACCTTTCTGGGACTTGGGTTCCTTACATATATATTTTTAAGATTTCACTTCTTTAGAGCAGTTTTAAGTTCACAGCAAAGTTGAGAGGAAAGTACAGAGAGTTCTCATATGAGCCCCACGGCTTCACCCATTATCGATGCCCCCCAGCAGAATATACATTCAGTAACAACCAATGAACCTACATGGACACACCATTGTCACTCCAGAGTCATAGTTTACATGAGGGTACATTCTGTGGGCTTGAAAAAAATGTGTAATGACATGTATCCACCACTATAATATTGTACAAAATAGTTTCAGTGCCCTAAGGATCCTCTGGGCTCTGCCTACTCACCCTTGCCTCCCCCTAACCTCTGGCAACCACTGACTTTTCTATTGTCTTGATAGTTTTGCCTTTTCCAGAATGTCATCTAGTTGGAATCATACAGTAGGTAGCTTTTTTGGATTGGCTTCTTTCATTTAGTAATGTGCATTTATTTATTTATTTTTTTTATATCTTTTTATATTTATAGAGAGTAATTATTTTATCTTCAGTGCATATTTATTTCTATTTTACTTTTGACAGATAGAGAGAAAGACAGAGACAGAGACAGCTAGAGAACCGAACTGTGGGAACTCCCCAGTTCAGCATGTGGGTCCTGCCTGGGCCGGAGCCGGGATTCGATCCTCGGTCCTCGGGGCCTCAAAGCGAGCGCTCAGCCCGCTGAGCCGTCCCGGCTTTCCCCGGTGTGCATTTATTATAATAAGATTCCTCCACATCTTTTCATGGCTTGATGGCTTATTTTTTTTTTTTATCACAAATAATCTGTCATTGGCTGGATGCATTTGAGTTTATTTCCTTATTTTTAAAAATGGGACTGGCTGCAGCTATGCTCACCTAGGCAAAGTGCACGCAGTACCTCAATGCAGTCTCCTCTGCGGAGACTGACCACGGAAAACCGGCTAATGTCCCTCCGCAGAGGACTGGCTGAGAATTCCGGTGCCGCCACCGCAGGGCCACGATGCGGCACTGCGAACGGGGAGCGGGGCCCTCACGCACTGATGCGCAGCCAGTCCCCGAGCTAGGACTTCGTTTAAACAGCACAGTGCAGAACAGTGTGTGTAAAAACGAGTCTCGTGTGTATGCGGAACAAAAGGAAGGGGTACTGATAAGTGGGATTAGTCTGCGTAGGCAAAGACCACATCTCGAACGCCTCACAGTGACCCGAGGCCACCTCCGGGAAGGGGCCTTGGCAATGGGGGAGGGGGAGACTTTGCATTGTACATCTTTTTTTATATTGTTTGATTTTGGAATGTGTCTTATCTATATTTTTAAAGTGATAAAATTATTATTTTTAAAAGATTAAAGAACCTGAAGCTGCTGGGGATAAGAGCCTCTAGATCACAGGGCTGTTAGGAGGATCTGGTGGGATGACGCAGGGCGCCACCCAAGGTGACCGCCTAGTCAATGGGCACTATTGTGGACAGCTGTCCCTGCTCCTTCGTGGCCTTTGTGGTCTGTGGACCTGCAGTGTCAGCATCACCCGGGAGCTGGCTACAAATGCAGAATCTCAGGCCCCCCCCCCCGCAGACCTACTGAATCAGAACCCGCATTCCAACAAGGCCCCCCAAACTTACTAGTTTAGGAAGCACTGGTGTAGACAGTGGGGAAAGCAGCGTGAGGCTAGGCTGGGGCAGGCGCCACCCCAAATGGGGGGCAGGCTTGTGGGGGCTGGGGAGGGCCCTGGACCGGAAGGCTGGGAGCCCAGGTGGGAGCATTCTAACGGCACACTCCTCCACCTCCACGTTGGCCCAGGGCTGACCAGGCTTGGGTTCTCGGATTGAGAACTGGGGTTGGCCCCGCCTGCTACTACCCATACTTGCGCCCACCCGTGGGGTGAAGCCCGATAGTGAGTGGGGTGCCTCTCACCTTCATGCCAGCCACGTCGATGCGCGTCCGCACCTGGAAGTGGGCGCCCACCTGGATGACCCTGGGCACACAGTAGAGCAGCATGTTGTTGAACTGCAGGAGAATGAGTGCAGTGGCAGGTCAGGAAGGGCGGTTGGGGCTTCCCTGAGGGTGGGCCAAGCACCACTGGTCTCCCCACAATCTGGGCCAGCTCCCAGGATGTCACAGGTGGTGAGGAAGGGGTAGTCCAGCCCCCAATCCAACTAGGACGGTCACTGCAGGTTTGCCCTCCCTGTGGGCACCCACGGACCACAGCAGAGCTCAGAAAGCTATGGGGCCTTTCTCGCTGGGACCCCGGACAGCAGGGGCTTACCACAGGTGTGGCGCCCTCCCCCCAGACCTCCAGGAGACCCCTGCCTATGTCAGTGCAAACCCAGCAGTCCTTCCTCGTAGCCAACCTAGCTCCCTCCTGCTACGCAGTCCTAGAGCCAGAACAATATAACACCACAGACTGGAGCCAACCAGACTGGGCACTAATGCAGACCCTGGGAATGTCTGGGAAAGCCCTCAACTAGAAATCCCAGAGGTCTGAAGGCAGCACCTGTCCAAAGCCACCCAGCTGCCAAAGCAGAGGACAGACAAGCAGGCTCTTCCCTGCTCCTTCTGCGGCACCAGGCGGACACTGGCCGGCAGGACCCGGGCAGTGTGGCCCATGACACCCCTGCATCCTCCTACCAAGAAAAGGTAGCGCTCAATGGGGTCGCTGCGGCGGAAGGAGATCTTGAGTACGGGGCCCTCGCGGAGGAGTGTGTTGGAAGGGTCCACGATGTTGTCTTCCAGACCCAGGCGCTGGTACACCTCCCACAGGCCCTGCAGCCGCTCCTGGGGACAGGGGTGCACCCTCAGCCAAGGCCAGGCAGGGCCCACCTCCTGGAAGGTTTGCCCCGCGTGGGCCGAGACAGGGTGAGACAGGAAGGGCAGCCGCGGGGCGGGTGCCTTGGGGCGGATCAGGGGATGAGCAGCGACCTGGGTGGGCTGGGGGAGCCTAGAGCGGCCGGTTGGGGGTGAGGGGCCGCAGGGGTGCCCGTTGCCCCCGCTCGGCGCCGGGCTGCTCACCATCTCAGTGATGGCTGCGTTGGAGTGCTGCGCCGCTGAGAAGATCATGTCCAGGGCTTCTGAAGGGGGCGGGCGGGAGCCAGAGTTACCCCGTGAAAGGCGGGGGCGGGTCTGCGGGAGGAGGTCCTTGAGGCTCAACAAAGTAGCCACCGGGCCTGCCGTGAGCACCCCGGGAGCAGCCCGGCCGCTGCAGCCCAGCACCTGACCTGGGCTGTTTGGATGGATGGGGGCCATTTCTCACCCAGGGTGGAGAGGTTGAAAGGCAGGGCTTAAGCGTTTGGCTTCTGTGTCTCTCACTGTCCCCCAAACCAAGCCAGACCCAGAGGGTGCCGTGGAAAGAGCATGGGTTTTTGGCCTCCTACAGACATGGCTTCAAATCCCAGCTCTGTGCCTTTCTGGCTGTGTGACCTTGAGCAAGTCATTTAGCCTCTCTGGGCCTTAGCGTTCTTGTCTGTAAAAAATGGTATAATGGCGAGGAAGTACCCCAAATTGATGTTGATGACTGGTGGTCACTGTAACCCTGTTAGCAGGTACTCATTAAATACATAGGGGTGGCTTGGGCCTCCCAGCCCCCTAGATCCCCGGGGGGTGTCCTCACTCTGGGCATCGGCCTGGTCTGGGGCCTGGGCTGGCAGCTTCTGCACATAGTCCTTGAGCAGCAGCTCATAGCGTGGAATTCTCTGCACAGGTTCCAGCATGTGATGCTGCAGGGTCAGGCTGCCCGAGGCCTCGCTGTTCTTGAGGAGAAATAGGGGAGGGACCGTGTAGGGTGAGAGTGGGGAGGGGTGGGTCAGGCTGGCTCTGAGGGCCAGGGGAGTGGGCCGGGTAGGTGGGGACCGGGACCTGTGGAGGCAGACACCCCAAGTCACTGGGGACACCGAGCCACGGCACATGGGGGTGGCAGCGCAGGCTCTGCCCTGGCCCTACCCCAACCTCACCTGAATGCGGGTGAGGACATCCTGGAACTGGGGAGACTTGTCAGTCCAGGCGGCCAGCAGCTCAGCGGCTCGCTCAAAATTCTTGACATACTCACTGTACATCTTCAGGAAGGGGGCCAGTTTCTGGATCACGTCACCGATGCGAGGGGTGGCTGACCTGCCGAGGGCCACCCAGATGTTACCCTCAGCCTGAGGACCTCCTCTCTCGGGGAGTAAGCCAGGCTCCTGAACCCCCCCAAATAGCCTTTCTGATGCACTTCTGGGAGTCAGCAATGGGAGGCATGCCAGCCTCCCACACATGTGCGGGTCACACCCCGCATTTGGGAGCCCCCTGAGGACAGATGCTGTTCTCTCTCACAGGCGGGGCTCCCCCAAAGGCCCAGCACAGTGTTCAACAATGACTTGATGCTTGTGACAGTAACAAGGGCCACATGCCGAGCATTACCCTGCAGGTCTCGTTGAATTCTCACAGCCCTGCAGGGAATACAGTCCCTCATCTTAGAGAAAATCAAGGCTCGGAGGGGTAGGACCTTATCCAGGCTGACCCTGCGGTGGGGCCTGAAGGACATTCAACCCAGGGACCCTTACAGCAGGCAGTAGGTGCCATCACCGGAGCTGGCCTGTCCCCAACTGCACCACCTACAAGAGCTGTGTGCTCACGGGCCAGTCACCTAGCCTCTCTGTATCCCAATTTTCCCATCTGAAAAAATGAAAATGATGCTAGGTGACCTCACAGGGTTGTCTAAAAAGAAGAAAAAAAGATTTATTATGAACACTGTTAAGCAAACATAAAGTAAAAGGTATATTATCATGAACCCCTATATATCCGTCACTAGATTTAACTAACATTCTTTGCCAAAGCTTTGTAAAGGCCATCCCAGGCATCATGGCATTTCTTTGACAACATACATAAAGCAACTTATTTCACTACTAAATAGTTAGTGGTTGGATCTGAAACCAAAGAGGGCTCCTTACATCGCCATGATGCCATCATCACATAGCAGCTGATGAGAAGATTGAGACAAGTGTACAGCCCACGGCCCCGCATGTAGGAAGCCCTCAGTTAGTGCTGCCTGTTTTCACTGGCTCCTGTCACTCAGCCTCGTGAGGACCTGACCCACCCCCTTCCTCAGGACACACATACACGTGCATGCGCGGGGCCTCCCAGGGCTCATTCGTCCAAGCTTCTTGCTGCGCAGTGAGCCTTGAGAGGAGACTGCCATGCACACACAGCAAGGGCAGGGGCCTAATAGCCCCAACTGGTGCCCTGGGGGCTGTGCCCCAAGCTGGCCAGGGCCATGGCCAGCATGCTCGGGGGCCCTGGGTGGGCCGGAGCTGTGGCCAGCGTGCTCGGGGAGCCCGGGTGGGCCGAGCCTGAGGCCAGCATGCTCGGGCGCCCTGGGTGGGCCAGGGCCATGGCCAGCGTGCTCGGGGGCCCTGGGTGGGCCAGGGCCGTGGCCAGCGTGCTCGGGGGCCCTGGGTGGGCCAGGGCCGTGGCCAGCGTGCTCGGGGGCCCTGGGTGGGCCAGGGCCGTGGCCAGCGTGCTCGGGGGCCCTGGGTGGGCCAGGGCCGTGGCCAGCGTGCTCGGGGGCCCTGGGTGGGCCAGGGCCGTGGC
>PVKE010023255.1:0-10545 GCA_004027555.1 Craseonycteris thonglongyai
AGAGAGAGAGAGAGATACAGAGACAGAGAAGGGGGAGGGCCCAGAACAGTCTCCATAGTTGTACATCATTGGTTTTTTCACACAGTTTCATTCCACAGGTGGGCGCGGGGCTGCACAGGGCAGGAACTGGGCTGGGGTCTCACCCCGATGAGAACTGAACTGGGGGCACTCCCCAGTTCAGCATATGGGTCTGCATGGGCCAGGGCTGGGATTTAATCCTCGGTCCCCGGTGCTGCAAAGTGAGCGCCTACCGGTAACCCACTGAGCCATCCCAGCTTCACCTAGCCAATGAACTGTAAAAAAGGCAGTTTAGATGAGCTGCACTTTACCCAGTCTGGCTCTGTGTGTACCACAGATCTCAGCACATGGAGATGGAGTTGTCACTCAATTCAGTGATTGCTTTTCAGAGTCAGTGGCCAGGAACCAGGGCCTCAGGAAGGAAGTGGCAGAGGTCTTGGGGTCATCAGACTCAGGCACTGAGCGAGGCCTCATCACCTTAGTCCCACTCCCCAAACAGCTGCTTGTGAACGTTAAGTTCTGTGACCAGGCTCATGAACAAGCTATGCCTAAGCGGATGTGCTGCCAGGCCACTGGCAAAATGACATGAGATTCAAGAAGTGTTTTTAGGGCTTCTGTGCTCTGAAATGTACCCCCCTCTCCAACCCAACCAGACGAGCCCGGATGCTTGAAATTCCATTAAGGCCAAGCCCTGGATTTGGTTGGAAAGGTTGGGGGCGTGCATTGTAGCCCCTCTCCCAACCCAGAAATAAGGCATGTAATGTGCTGGTGCCATGAGGAATGTCGAAGGAGTGCTGGTGAATTTGCCCAATAACACCAGCAGCAATGACGGTGCAGGCGTTTCCTATCTCTCCTCGTGTTAATTGACGAGACCCTGCAGCGTGGCTCTCAGGTTACAGATTCTCCATACTTAGCAGAAACTTCCACTCGAAGCTTTCTTTCTCTATGTAATTGTTCCTCTGTAATGAAGATGGTATTCAGGTCAAGGATTTAGATGGGGGCGAACCATTTAGTGCTGGCATACAGGAGCACCAAAAAGTGTTCAGTGAGCAGCTAGGTAGATGCTTGCTCTGGAGGGTAAGACTAACAGGGATAGGACCATAGATCCTTGGAGGTCATCTTTGAACAAGAAGCCCAAACAGTGGGTAGAAACTGCAGATAGTTATTGGAGTGAGGGGTGTTAGCATCTGGGGTCAACTCTGAGCTCACATTAGCATCACCTGGGGAGTGTTGGGGAGGGAGGATGCGGAAGCCCTGCCCTAGAATAGTTAGCCCAGGGGTGTCCAACCCTTTGGCTTCCCTGGGCCACATTGAAAGAATTGTCTTGGGTCACACATAAAATATGCTAACAATAATGGATGAGCTAAAAAAAAAAAAAAGGGTCACAAAAAAGTCTCATAATATTTTAAGAAAGTTTACACATTTGTGTTGGGCCACATTTGGAGTCACCCTGAGCTGCTTGAGTTAGATCACAATGAGGAGGGGATACCAGAATCAGTGTTTTAAGGCCCCTCCAGGCATCTCTGATGCCCAGTGAGGTATGAGCTCCAGCATACTGGGTTGTCTGCATGACCCTTCCCCTCTGGTCAAAGTGACACCCAGACTTTCCCCATTTGTGATGCCCTATATGTTCATTCAGGAAAGGGAAGGAGCTGGAAGAGAGTGCCACAGGGCAGGACCTGCACTCTAGACCCTTCCTCAGCAGAGGAAGGGCCCATGCAGCTGGTGGTCACAGCACTAGTGGCCCCGCGTCTGGCCCAGGGACCAGCAGGTATTCCCAAGCAGCTGAGGCCACCCTCTTTCAGATCCTAATGGAGATGGTGGGGGCAGAGTGGTCAGGCAGGTCAGCATTCAAGGGAAAATAGCACTTACCAGTTAAGAAAGAAGAAAATAGAGATATGCATACAGACTTTCTCGGTGGTTCTTTTTTCTGATTGGTTTTATCTAAAACATTTCTGGGGAAGCCGGATGGCTCAGCAGGTTGAGCACTCGCCTTGCAGCCCTCATATATAAGGTGACCAGATTTTAACATTGGTAAAGCAGGGACACCATTGACCGGGGGGTAGGGGATTCTTGATTAAAAATTTGGTCTATCTCCCGCCGTTTCCTAGCTTGTCGTGCATTCTTTCCAAAAATCGGGACTTTTTTAAAACGCCGCGGGACAAATTGTTAAAAATCGGGACTGTCCTGCCAAAAGCGGAAAGTCTGGTCACCTTACTCATATATCCTTCCAAACACCTCTCTTCAACACATATATAGAGGTATATATTTTACAAAAGTGGGACTCTACATGTTTTGTATCCTGATTTTCACTTCCCATGTCTGTAGGTGTTCGCCTACTTCATAAAACTCAGGTATTGTAATTGTAGCATAATATACTTAATATCTTTTGGCTGTTATACACAGCTCTTCAGTGAGCATTCTTGCACCTATATTGTGTTCACATCCTTTATTATTTCTTTAGGATGCATTCCAGGGGTGATGAGAAGCCTCTGGAAGACTTGATACATGCCTCCAGCTTGCACAAGGAAGGCTTACTAATTTACTCTCCCACTAGCAGGGTTTGAAAAAGTGCCCATGGTAATTAAAGAGAAAAGCCTTTGCCAATTTGACAGACTAAAAGTATTTAACTCATTACTGAGTTTGCAACTTCTTTATCTTCAGTTCTGCTAACAAATGAAATGTAGCCCAGAGATTTTGAGTCTTGGGTAAGTGTGTGCCTGGCCCTAAAGGGTCTTTATGTCTGACCCACTAAGTCACTGCCTCTGGGATAGCTAAAGGCCTTTTCCTGGTGTGGTTTTCAGTATGACATACGAGGGCTGTCTGGAAAGTATCCAGCCATGTAACCGTTTTCATTATATTGACGGTGGCTGGATTGTTTCTGGACAGCCCGGGTATATCCTTCTCCAGAGCCTTTGTTCCTCAGTCAGTGGTGTCGCCTGCTTCCTTTGTATGCATGGGGACCACCAGGGGGCAGTGTGGAGCCATGACCATGCTCAGAAGGCCTACCAGTTTCTCCATAGTGAAATCAGAAATCTTGAATAATACAATTATTCCTTTGTTGTGTGTTATATGAGTTACTGATTGGCATTCATAATATTGATTTGCTTAGAGTGATATTTCATCTCCTCACAATTTTTATATTATCCCCTATAGGTTATATATTGGTTGCAAAAAATAAACTGATCCAACCTAGCTCTTCTGCAACCGGGGGGCCAGAGCACATGGGTTGTTATAATTCAGCTCCACCAGTGGCCTGTGTGCCCTCTCTGAGAAGTGCCAGGGTGGACTGGAGGAGTGGTGTGGTTCCTTTCTCTTCCAGCACTCGCATAATGAAAGGGTTTCCAGTGTGGCATTTGGGGTGAGACTGGACTTGGGCATGTTACTTAACCTCTCTGGACTTTAGTTTCTTCATTGGTGCAATGCAAATAATAACAGCATTATATTGAGGCCATGAGGGTTAAATGAAAAAAACCCATGGAAATAGCACAGTACTGTGCCTGGCACAAGGTAACTCAGCAGATGTTATCTTTAAAGAAATCTGTGTACTTTTTGATGTAGACAGTTTGTTATCCTTGGCTTTCACACCTAGTTATCTGCTTTCTGAAATGATACCAACATCAGACAGAAAATGAATTTCAGAAATGTTGTATCCCTCAGCAGGGCTGAGCAGCACAATCCAGTGTCATGACCTCAGAAGTGCTAGGATATATCAGGTTATTTTTTGTAATCAATATACGGTATAAACTATAGGGGGAAATATAAAAGTAATTGAAAGCAGGTATGATATCAGTGATATCAGATATTTGATCGATCTTAGTAATTTAACTAAATGGAGTCTTTATTGGCAGTAGACAGACCCATTCATTCTGTTGCCTTCCCAAACGGCTGTAGTTATCATTGCTGTCACCCTAGGTCAACAAGATCACAGTCTCTGGCAACAACTCCAAGAGCATGGCCACTGATTGCTTTTGGCCTTTGGTCTTTGGATATATTTCCACTAGAGCTGCTGGGAGGGACACCTGTGACTTTAATTCAGTGAAATGTAAAACACCTGCAGTAGTCATCAAGCACCTCATAAATGATGTCCAAGGGCAGTGGAGGCCCAACGGACAAATAGGATTTGATTCCTGTGGCCAAGAAGCTCAGGAGGAGATGGGGGAGGGTCCTTGTGTCTTGCTATGAGCAGGAAAGTCAGTGGAGCAGCAGGTATGCAAGGAGAGAAGGGTTAGGAAGCCATTGCAAGGTCAGGGGTGGTAGAGATGGAGAAAACGCTGTGGCAGCCAATAGGCTGGCCTTCTCGTGGCTGGCTAGACAACAAACAGTGAGAAAGAAGGTGGAGAGAAAGATTTCTGAGGTTATCACCTGGGAGTTCACTAGAGGATAGTGGGTCTGGTAAGAAGCATTTGATCAGTTCTGTGTAAAAGAAGAAAACAATGGTGTGTCTTGGGACATGTGGATCTTTGGGTTTGTGTGTAGAACTTCTTCCGGTTCCAAGGAATCTCCTCATCCATAATTTGCTGTAGGCTCTGGATGGACAAAAATACGTGGTTTTACAAGTGTTCTTCAAATGTCACTTATTTTTACAATCCTTGCCACATAACACCTGTACTATTTACTTAATATTTTTCTTTGAATTGACTCACTTTCCCCCCAGTTTTAAAAAGTGGTAACTTTATTGTAAAGCAATAGTTAGTGTCCATGAAATCAAAATTTTCCATGTATATATATATATATATATATTTTTTTTTTTAATTCCAAGGACAGTGAATAGCTTACTAAAAAAATAGATGCTATGTAGTAGAATTGAGATGGGAATTGGGAATATGGTGCAACACGGTTTTATGAAGTGAGGGAGGAGGCATGATGAATTTGGTTGTTGTGATAATACATAAAAGGTGTCTTCTTAACACTAGCCACAGTAAATGTTAATTTCTCAGCCCTCTTCACTATCCTATTCTAATTTCCTGTGCCCTTTCTTCAGTATAAATGCAGGATCCCTCTGTTGTTCCCTGTAGGTTACTAGCCCACACATCTACATTCAGGAACCTATCCTTTAGAGTCCTTTATCAGGAGGGGTGGCCCTGTGTAGAGGTAGCTGGTATGGCCTTATTCTCAACGTCCTCTCTCGCCTGTGGGCTCAGAGATCTCTCCCAGAACTGCCCATCTATTGAGGGACCTCCTCAGACATTTCCCATTTCCTGGTGCCCAGAAGTTGTTGACTTTGGCCAGCTTCCGGACCTGCAGGCCTGATGGAGAAGGGTTTTGGAGAGAGGCCCTTGAAGCTCTGTGCACTGGGAGGCAGCTCCAGGCCGCTAGGCCGTTCTTTTGTGTATTTTACTGGCCCGAGATAAGCGCTTCCTGTTCCCCATTGATTATACACAGATCCTGCTTCCTTTCTGCTCAATACCTGGGATGCTTTCCAGCTTCTCCTCCCATAGGGCAAGATCCATACACTTCAGAATTCCCAGGCCCGCTTTTGGTCAATGGGCTTTCTGCGAATCATAACTGGTTTTGCTGTCCAATCTTTGTGGCTCCTCACGTCTGTCCAGGAAGTTAGTCCTCATGTGCCAGCCAGTAGAGAAGTGCTCCTGAGGTCTGCTCGCAGCCTCCTGCTCACCAGCTGAAACATCTGTATCAATCGTCAGGCTTAAATCAGAGAATAAATAGACTGCACCATACAGATAAATTTTAACCCAACTGTCAGTGATGGCTGGTATACTGGGTTGAGATTCTGGGGTCTTCCCAATGTTTTTAGAGAAGAGTGCCAGGGTCTTTTATCGGTGCCTGTCATCAGTGCCTGTCATGGCTACAGGAGGGAGGCATGGGAGCATGCATACCCCATATTTGCTCTCCCAAGATTCCAAGATGAGATTGAAGCTTCCAGAAGACAAAAAGCAGGCCCTCTGACCCTTTGAGTCATACCATAGAAGTTTGAAGCCCTGTATTCCAATGCCACTGGACCAGGGGGAAGTGGATGCAAGAGTGGCGCACCAGGCTGGTCTGGAACTGTCAGGTCCGTGTTGAGGGCTTCATCGAAGCACAGGGATGCTGTGATGGAGGAGACGATCTGGCTGATGAGGTGGTTGAGGTTGGTGTAGGTGGGGCACTCCAGTGTCCGGGTTGCAGCGGCATATGTCATAGGCTTTCCTGTCCACCATGAAGGCACAGTCTGAGTGCTCCAGGGTGGTGTGGGTGGTCAGGGTGGAGGTATAGGGCTCCACTACGGCCAGGGACACCCGGGAGGGCTGGGGACCTGACCTTGGGTAAATCCAAGAGCTTCAAGTAGGCTTGGTTTCCCCATTTCTATAATGAGGATGATATTACCTGCTTTATCTATACCGAGGGGTGGGTGTTACATCAGATGAGATAATTGACATAAAATGCTTTAAAAAGCAAAATAACTACAGAAGTTTATCTTGTTTGCATGACCCAGCTCAGATACCCCCTGTATGAAATCTTTGGTTTTGCCATGAGGATCGTGCGCACTGTGATCCTTCCCTTCTCTGAACCTGACATTTGCTAACTTTCATTCGAGTTATTTATGCACTTAAAAAAAAAGATCTTTTGGGGGAAACCAGGATGGCTCTGTGGGTTAAGCGCTCACTTTGCAGCCCTGGGGACCAAGGATCGAATCTCCCGGCCCCAGCCCGTGCAGACCCGTATGCTGAACTGGGGAGTGCCCCCAGTTCAGTTCTCACCAGGGTGAGACCCTGACCTAGTTCCTGCCCTGTGCAGCCCCATGCCCACCTGTGGAATGAAACTATGTGGAAAAACCAATGATGTGCAACTATGGAGACTGTTCGGGGCCCTCCCCCTTCTCTCTGTCTCTCTCTGTCTCTCTCTCTCTCTCTGTCAAAAACAATAAAAATAAATCTTAAAAAAAAAAAAAGATCTTTCCTGTGGCATATCATGCACATGAACAGCTACCTCATGTAGGAGGTGCCCATTAAAAATTTATGAAGTGCTCTGTACAGTGTTCACTGCATCTTGATCAGTTCTGTGTGTAAGTAGGCAGTTCTGTAAGAATGGGAAGCCACTTGCTAGCTTTAAATAACGTAGTTTTGTGTTTTAGAAAAATATTTCTTGGCATAAGTGAAGGGTGGACTGGAAGACATGGGGAGGGATGACAGGAGCGGAGGTGACAATGTGGAAGATGATTGGGGAACCCCTTAATCTCCATCTACGACCTTGTTCTTGGATGTAGACAGCAGGCAGTCTGTCAGTCAGAGGCAAGGTGACCTGTAGTCCACCACCCACCCCCTTCAAACTGGGTGGCTGCCCTCAAGTGCTTTCTGGATTCAAAGTCTGGAGCTCAACCTCAGCATAGCCTCCGGAGGGTCCACATCCCTAAGATCTAGAAAGATGCTGAGAATTCATGGAACTTGGTGGCCAACAGGAAGTGGAGGAAGCAGGGAAAGACACTAAGGCTGATTTTGAGGTTTGTAACAGGGTAAACTGAAGTCGTGGATTAGGGAATGACTAATCTGGGGTTACTTTCCATAGCTTTGCAAACTGTTTCAATGATACAATACATGGTCCTTGTAAAAATTTCAGATAAATAAAAGCACACAGAAGAAAGTAAGAAAATTGCCTGAAATACTAAAACCCAGTGAGGACATTTTGGTGACTATCCATCTAGGTCTGCAACTGGCTTTTCTCACTGATCAGTCTGCCCGAAGACAGGTCAGTGCATGTAGCTCAACACGGAATCAGAAACCACAGGCTGCAAGGACGAAAGCGCTTCAAGTCAGGAAATGTGTTTTCCAGAGCTGCCCAGTCTCACAAGGCCTGAGAGATGCCCATAGGATTTAGCAGATGGAAGGTCAAGCGGCTTCATTTTTCCCCTCAAGGCATCAGGGGCCGAGCAGTAATGGAGACCCTCTAGCGACTGGAATGGAAGCCAGAGGGGAGGGGGAGGGCTGAGGAACAGACAGGAGGTGGTGAGGAAGTGGAAGCGCCCTGTGGAAAGAACAGGGAAGGGGAAGGAGGGAGAACCGGGAAAGTGTGGCCATTCAGCAGCTGCCCGTTCACCCTGCCACGCACCGTGGCTTCCTGGGCTCGCTGTCCCGCCGCCTCCTACTGGCCACGCCTCCACTCCAGACTATGCCCTCCACTGCTGTCCGATCTGCCCTTCCTCCATCTGAGTGACGGTCAAGTGCAGAAGTGGCACAGTCCTTCGTAAATTGCCAGGAGCCGCAGAGCTGCCTCCCCTGTGTAGCTCGTCCAAGCCTGCCTCTACCCCTGCTGATCCCACGCTCCCTCTCAGCCTACCCTGCCCCCAGTGGATTGTAAGCCCACTGCCTCTTGGCCACGCACATCTTTTTTCCTTGGAATCACAGCCTGTACATGTGACATTTCCCAGTCTCACCTACAACAAGAGAAATGGGGGTTGAAACTACAGTGAACTACTGTTTTTCACCTGTCAATTTGACAATGATCAATGAGTTTAATAACTGTGTGGGCAAGAGCATGGGAAATCAGCTTTCTTGTGTTGCTGGTAGCCGTGTAGACTGCGAGATATTTGCTAATACGTCTCAAAGCCTAAAGTGGCCTATCTTTGACCTAGCAATCCCCTTACAGCCGGAAATGTGTTCAGTCACTCAAACAGCTGTGTTCATACATGAACAAAATGATGCGTGTTTGCGGGCATTCACTGCGTGAGACAGAGCAGCACCTACGTGTCCATGACTGCAGAGCTGGTTAGCAGCTATGGCACCTCCACTCAGGGGGTACTGGGGAGCCGTTCCACAGAATGCAGCAGCTCCCCACATACTGATGTAGAACCAGCTCTAATATGTTGCTAGGTGAACAAGATGGGGGAGGGGCATAGGTGTGGGCCAGAGAATAGGGCAGTGGCCACAGTGTGGGCCAGGGCAGATGGTCTCACCTGGTGGGAGGGGCGTGGTGTCCGTATACACAAGACGTGGCTATGACGAGGCCCAGAAGTATCTGGCAGGATTTAGCTCAGGAAAAGGAAGGCCAGGTAGTTCGCGGCCAGTTCCTATGAAGAAGCTTCTTGATGGTGTGTTCTTTGTAAGTCAGTGAGCACAGACACTGCCAGGAAGACGTACCTGACCAAGTATCCAACTCTGGATACTTCAGCCCGCTTCATCCAAGTGCCATGTGTGGCAGCTTTCCGAAGAGCCAGCAGTCCCAGCAGCAGAACCCGAGACCCCTGCCAGCTGCCCACAGACAGTGCTGAGCCGGACCCAGCTGCCGCCCGGCCAGTGGCCAGCATCTCTTCCCACCACTGCCACGAGGGGCTCCCCATGCTCACTTGGAGGCACCCATGGTGGGAACATTCCCCCCGTGGATACCAGCACATGCTACAAAGCAGTTTGCGTTTTTGCTTAGAGAGACAGTTGTTGAGCATTTACCCACACACCACCGAGCAGGACCTCTCTCATCACAAAGCACTTAGAGGAGAGTGAGCGGCCAAGTTGTATGTATGTTAATCATCTCTTCCCTGTCCTTGGGTAAAGTTCAGGCCGTAGGCCTGTTGAACAAAAATAACTTTAAATTTTAGTGACTCAACATATGCCCAGCACTCTGCCTGTTCTTTCCCGGCTGTCTGATGTGCTTGAGATAATTACCCTGCCAAGTGGTAGGTGCTATTATTTCCATGTTACAGTTGAGACCCCACGAATTCTATAAGGTGAGGTAACTTCCTCAGGTACAGTTTGTGAGGATCAGCTAGGACTCCTGATTCTGTATTTGTTGAGCACCCAAACACAGTCTCCACTCCCAGGAACTGCTATGGTTTCAACAAACAGCTGCACTTGATTTTTTCCCCCAGGGGAAGCCATCTGGTCCAGATCCCTGCCTCCGGGCCGATGAAATCCAGTATCCCACTTTTTAAAGGTGAGATGATCAGGTCCTGAACCTGGAACCCTGGTCTCTTGCCTCCTTCCTGTATTCCGTCCTTCTGCCACTAGCATTTGGCCTCTGGGGGAAGAAAGTTTTTTAAAATAAACCTTTAGTCAAGTCTGTTAGACAAAGTTGCCAGATTTTCTGAAATGGGAGAGGAAGAGAATACTTTGAGGCCATCCAGAAAAGAAAGGGAATTATTGGGGGAAAGAGAAGGGAATAGGTGTTTATGGGGAAACTGAAGCCCAACCAACCCACTCGTATTTTTGAGTTTACTGTTCGGTCATGAAATATTTTTGGAGTCCTTTTGCTGCCAATACCCAGAGGGGCTCCAAAAATATGTGTTGACTAAATGCTGTGACAGGTGCTAGAGAGAAAAAAGCTACTTCATTGGTTTAAAACGCTACAAAAAAATGTAGTTCTAAATAACTTTCCAAGGAAAATGGTTTCTGTAGTCTTAAATGGAAAAGTAGCTTATTTTAGGTCATTATGGACTTACTGATTGAATTTATTTGTAGCAACTCCCCAATCAACAAAACCTCAGGGAGGAACCCAACCTTCTACACTTGAGTAAAACAAAGAGGGTGATTGCATTTGCGATTTAGTGACATCAACAAAGCTAAGCAAATGCAGAAACTACTCACCTTTAGAAAGGGA
>PVKE010023255.1:10645-24916 GCA_004027555.1 Craseonycteris thonglongyai
TCGAATCCCGGCTCCGGCCCAGGCAGGACCCACGTGCTGAACTGCGGAGTTCCCACAGTTTGGTTCTCTGACTGTCTCTGTCTCTGTCTCTCTCTCTATCTGTCAAAAAGTAAAATAGAAATAACTATGCACTGAAGACAAAAAGATAATTTCTCTCTATAAATGTGAAAAGATAAAAAAAAAAAAAAAAAAAAGAAAGGGAATCAAGGGATAAGAGTGTAAACCTTGTTCTTCATACTTTTGCTCCTGGAACTTTGTCCATTCTATCATGTTTGGGAACCAGTTCTCCTAACACTTTCATTTCTTCTTCTCCGGTGATGTCTAAAAACTGAATACTTGTTCCCACTTGGGGAAGTGTTTCTGTCTTCATTGCTCAATGTTGGTATATTTTCAAATTTAGATCAACTTACTGTGTCCATTTGACAGAAGATAGGGGATCTTACTTAAGCAGGCCTCCAGGAACTGGCAGGGTAGGGGGTCACAGCCTCCAAGTTGCATTTACAAATTCTTGGCAGTTCTAAGCCAATTAATGTGAGAACCAATTGCTCAAGAGTGAAAGGGGTTCCTTTGTGTGCACTGCACGTCTCTAAAGGATTTGGGAAGAAGCTGGACAATCCAGTGTTACAGATGTAGAAATGGGGCTCCTGACATTGATCATGTGCTGAAACTCAATGTGGGATAGGGTCTGGACACATCATAAATGCTAGCTTCTGGGTGAGGAGTTAGGGGTATGGGTTTGAACCTTGAGGAGCTTACAGTTCAAAGAACAGAAAGAATTTGCAAATAATAACACTGCATGCTGAGTGCTATGGGAACAGCTTGGGCGCAGAGGGGAGAGTGGCTGACTCCCATGAGGAGCTGGGAAGGCTTGTCCAGGAAGGTGACTGGTTTTTGAAGAAGGAGTTAGTTTTCCATGAGGAAAGGGATATACCAGGCCCCAGAGACTAGCCAAGTAATGAAGCGTGTTCAGAGTGTTTTAAGAACTTTAGGGCAGCTGGTGTTGGGGGTGGGGAGCCATGAGGCTCAAAGCAGAAGGACAGGTTGGCTCGATTGCTGGTAAGTAACCCTTGACCTAGCAGCCAACCAGAAAAGCGTTTCAATCAGGGAAGAGATTGGATAGGTTGGTTTTAGAAGTCTAAACTCTTAGAGTTTGGGAAAGCATTGCAGTAGTCTTGGTAAGAAATGATTTCATCCCCAGTTGTGGCAGAATGGAGAGTTAGGAGAAACTGGTCATTTGTTCACATTTTTCGTGTATAATACAATTCTTAATGTTAAAAGGAAGTGAAGAGCATTTTGCACAATGTCCTCATGGTTATGTGGTAGACAGCTGTCTGTCTGCAAGGTTGGGTCTCTAGCCTGTTTTTTGGGGTGGTGGCATGCAGGCACTGTACAGTTTTCTGAGAGGGAGGTCTGGCAAAGCCTCTCATCTCTGTTAAAGAGGTCCTGGCCCTGGTGTCCCAGAGCCTAGGGCCAGAAAGGCAGGAAAGACCGGAAAATTAGAGAAAAGACACACAACACACCCTGCTGCCCTTTCTGTACCAAGCCTGTCTCCATCTCCCCCTCCCACCTCCCCCACTCCCCCCACACACACACCAAAGAGAAGCAGAAGGGATTCTGTGGGGCGAGGTGTTCTCACCTGGGAGGCTTTTGGGGGGTGACTTGTTTCCTCGCTTCCAACTGTAGTGTACCCCTTCTGGGAGCACTGCTGTTGATTCTGTAACATGAAGCTCTGCTTCCTTTCCTGCCTGGGCCCTACTTTAAAGGGTCTTCTGTGAAAACTTGTGAATAGGAAGAAGGTGGGCATCACTGAGGGGCCTGTCCACCCCAAAGCAAGCTTGGGACCTGCAGGTGGGGTGGGGAGTCGGGGCATGGCTGGAGGAGGGGCTGGCCCTACCTTCTGGGAGGCAGAGGGTTAATCTTCGTAGCTCATTGGCAGTTCTGCCTCTGTACAGGGCATGCTGGGATTTCCTCCCAGCTGTTTTACATCATGAAGATTTGTATGTTGGGGAAATTCCAGGGCACAGCTGCAATTAATCTGCTGCACAGTCTTCAAGCTCAGCGGAGATTCTGTAGGACCAAGTCTCCGCCCTCCCTGCAGGAAAGGGGCTCTGGTTCCCAGGAGAGCACCATTTCGAGGGACCCTTCTCTAGGCCCGAGTCCAGCAGAAACAATCGCCTGACCAGAGTGGTCACCCCAAGGAGGGCACTGGGGAGGGGCCCAAGATGCAGACACAGACCCAGAGCGTTAAGTAAAAGAGGAGCAGCACCCCTTATAAATAATAAAGCCAAAATGACATCAATAGCGACACTTGATAAAGATGTCACAAAAAACTTTTGTTCGCTCTCACTTCGGAATGTAGAAGTTAAAAATCTTAAACCACTAGTGGTTAGCATTCCACAGTATAGTACATGAGCAAACAAGCCACCATGACCAAATAGGGTTTACCTGGGGAACACAAGGGTACTTTAGTGAAAGAAAATCCATCACTATGTATACATCTCATGACTGAGTCAAATAAGAGAAACGACACGGCCATTTTAGTAGATCCTGAGAATTCAATACTGTGCCAGTGAGAGCAATTTTAAAATAGGAACAGAATCATCCTTCCTTATAGCAAGGTCTCAACCACAGTCTCACTCTACTTACCTGAACCACAAAAGCAAAATTTTCCCATGTGTGTTCCATGGAACCTCTATTCCCAAAAAGAGTTTCCCAGATTCAGTAAGATTGGAAAACTGTAACTGTCCTGTCTCAGAGAGTCATGTGGTAGCATATTAAGCAGCAGGTAAGAGAGGTCCCAACAAAAAACTGAATTTATAAAAATTGGTGTATTTATTCTTACATGTTTAAACTTGAGTCACCTTCCAAGTCCTCTCTGTTGGATGCAGTACACCTATTGAGACACTGTTTTCACTGTTCACAACAGTTTTTGAACACATGAATTTTGATGCCTTTTAGTGCTTCTGCCATTTTTTGTTTCACCTCTTCCACACTGGCAAAACACTTCTCTTTGAGGACTTTTTTAATCCTGGGAAACAAAAAAAAAAGTCTCTCAGGGCAATATTGGGTGACTAAGGAGCAGGGTGGGGCATGGGGGGTCATGCTATTTTGGGTCAAAAACTGCTGAACACCCAGCACAGTGTGGGCAGGTGCCTTGTCATGCAGCATGTTGTCTGTGTAAATCTCACCCATCATGAAAGGGGCAAAAGTGTTGAAAGAGTCTCCAGAAAAATTGAAGTCAAACAGGCTCTCACAACACCAGCTGGTACACTGATGAGGATGGGTTCCTAGAACACTCACCTAGCGGGGGACGCCTGGACTACACGGGGCCCACCCTGCAGAAGATCATGCTGGGGTTTTTTGGGTCCCCCCTCATATGTAAATCAAGGGTGATAGTACTCCCCACTTGGGTAGGTTTTGTGTTTTCTTTCTGTTTTTGCATGTCAGCCAGAGTACTTATGTCACCGATAGTGTCCCATAAGCAGTGACCATTGCTACTGCCTGGCCATCAGTTGCATTGATAGCACATAGGTCCCACATTTTACATTCCAAACAGCACCCCCAGGAGGGAGGTGTAGCTGGATCATCCTTACTATGTCCTGCAGCCTGGCCTTGATACACTGGTCAGAGCCAGTTATAGCCACCTGGGTGGAGCCTAGACTGATCTTGGAGAAACCAGCAGTTCTAATTTGCCCACAAGCCATTACCGTGCAAGGAATCTAGATTCAGCCACACATCTCTTAAACCCCAAGGACATGCTCCCACAATGAGCAATTTCCCCTGGGGTGACTGTGAGGCTAACTCACATGGGAATCACAATCAAGACCTTTATTTCCACTAAACAATGGGCTGGGCCTGACCTAGGGGTTTGGAACTGCCCAACCACCCCCATATTTGTGGTGCTGAAGTGGGGAAGGAAGACAGGGGGTGTCGCTGGCCCCTTTGCCCCAGGTCATGGTTCTGGGACGCTCAGCTGTCACAGGGGTGGCCAACTTTTCTGTATATAAGATCTACTTTTTATCTTAAAAGTGTGTCGCGATCGACTTGTTGGCCACCCCTGCTAGAGTATAAACTAGCAGGGGTGCTGCTAGAGTATAAACTCTGATACCCCATTTTGTCGGTTTCTTAGGATTGTATGTTATGATTTGACACTTCAAATCAGCCAGGCGCTGTATTGGCGCCGCTCGAGTTATAAGAGCTACAATCGCTTCAAAGTCCATGGTACACGGAATTCCACCCCAGACATTGCGAGCGATCGACGATCGACCAAAATTGGCCTCGCGATCGACTGGTAGATCGCAATCGACTTGTTGGCCACCCCTGTTCTAGAATACTCCTTTCCCTCAGAACTGCAATCCAGAGGCTTTCCGTGGCTAAGCTTCAGGGAGCTCCAGTGTTTTCATAGGTCTCCCCCCGAGACCCCCCTTGCCGACTTTCATCACTTTTTTCAAAATCTTACGAAGGTAGAAAAGTACAAAGGAGGGAGAGTGACAGTTCTCTATTATTTTACCTCCCAGAATGCATTTCTCTCCTTACATGCACCCCTCCCCCAGGGGGTGCTGGAGCAAGAAGGGTCCTGGGCCAGATGTACACTATTCCCAGAACCACCTCTTCCCACCTGTCTGACATATAGGGGGCCAGACAAGGCTAAAGATTTCTACCTACTTTCCAGGCTTTCACGTCTCTATTAAAAAGTCAGTGAGACAAAGTGGACCCTGAATGAAGAGGCCAGTGTGGTCTTCCCTCACCAGAAGGGCAGACATCTTGGTAGGCAGGTGAAATGCCAAGCACCTGATAGATAACCAGAACAGTACCTGTTACTAAAAGTTTGTACTGTGTGTGTGTGTGTGTGTGTGTGTTATTGTATGTCTGTACCTTGATAACCCCAGTACCAAGGCAGACAGATCCTCATGCAAACACAGTACATTGGGGACCAGCCCCTCAGCTACTAGAGCAGTGCTTCTCATCGGGGGGCAGTTTTGGCAGAGTCTGGAGACAGTTTGGGTTATGGTATCCCAAATGGGCAGGACACTTAGTGGGTAGAGGTCAGGGATGCTGGTAGCCACCCTGCAATGCACAGGACAGCCCCCACAACAAAGAATTATCCGGCCCAGAATGTCAATAGTGCTGAGGTTGAGAAACCTTGCACTAGAATCCTACAAGCCTGACTACCCATTAGGCCAGTGATAAGACCCAAAACTCTAACATGTCCCAAACGAGTTCAGATAGTCTCCTTTGCGCCACCCCCCTATGATGTAAGAGCATCCTTGGCAAGATAACAAGAATGAAGCGTGTTGAGTGTTTATGACTCTAAATAGGGAAACAGATGCTGGTAGAGCTGATGGATTTTAGGAGCCCTCTGTTGTGTTTGGGGCAGGGGTGGGGAGAGGACACTTCTCTTTAGCACCTGATGTTTAAAACAAACAGAAATGTTTAGGTTATTGCTTCTAGAGAAATGAGTGTACTGTTTAGCACTGAAGTGTAAGCCCTGGCCACCTCAAGTATCCCTACAGGAGAACACTGATGTGTATCACTCAGCTTCTGGGTGGTCAGCCCTGTTCGAGGCAGAAGAAGAGATAGAAAAACCCATCCGCGCAAAGAAAAGGCTGGGAATCGGGGTGGGGTGTTTAAGAAAATGGTGTTATGAAGTTTGATGACTCATGTTGTAGCGAAAAGTATGGGATTTGAAGTTGAGAGACCTCCGCTCCAGCTCTCATCATAAAGTTGGGCAAGTCATTTACCCCATGTTTACCTCCATTACCACATCTGAAAATTTGGGACAGTCATCCCTAGTTGTCATTGTAGAGTTACTATGAAGATTAACCTGGGTTATATGTGTGAAAATGCTTTGAAAATGGCCAGTGTGGCACATACGTGATTCACTGAGGAAATTAGCTTTACATAATGATACCAATATTTGTCGTGCTTTTTTAACTTGCCAAAAGCATTTAGATCCCAGTTAAGCTCTGAGTAAAGAAAGCAATGGGTAGAAGTGGGAAGGGAAGAAGAAGACAGGATCATCAGAGGACAGGGACAGAGGTGAGACTCAGTATGAGGCATGCTATGTGCAGGGTACTAGAGGGCCCAGAGTAGAAAAACTGTCCTTATTCATGGGGCTCCTGATGCCCTCTTTTCACTACCACCTCCCAGGCCTCCCACAGCCGGGTCTGCTTGTCCCAGCCCACCTGCTGTCTGTGCCACTTGTAGATATGTCCTTGGGTTGTTATTCTTGCCTGTGGACACCTTTCTGAAAGCTCAGCCCCCACCCCCCTCCAGGTCAATGTTTTTAATTATTCAATTTATTGGGGTGACCTTGGTGGATAAAACGTACATAGGTTCCAGGTGTACAATTCTGTAATACATCACCTATGTGTTGCATTGTGCACTCACCACCCAAAATCAGTCAGTTTTTGTGGTGATGAAAAGCAAAAGGTTTCACACAAATGAAAATGAGAAAAAGGCTAGGGTAGCAATATTTATATCAGACAAAATAGACTTTACAACGACGGCTATAAGAGACAGAGGACATTACATAATAATAAAGAAATCAATCCAACAGGAGAACATCACCCTAGTAAATATGTGTACACCCAATGTAGAAGCACCTAAGTAAATAAAACAAACACTGACTGACATAAAGGCAGAGATCAGCAGTAACACAATCATAGTAAGGGACTTTAACACCCCACTGACATCAATGGACAGATCTTCCAGACAGAAACTCAACACAGAAAACAGTGGCCCAGAAATAAATCCAAACTTATAGTCTTTTAATCTATGACAAAGGAAGCAAGAATTTCCACTGGAATAAAGACAGTCTATTCAATATGTGTCTGGGAGAATTGAACAGATACATGCAAAAAAATGAAACGACCACCTTCTTATGCCATATACAAGAATAAACTCAAAATGGTTATAAGACTCCAGAGCCCAAACGTAAGACCTGAAATCATAAAAGTCCTCAAAAAAATATAGAATGTGAACTCTCAGACATCATCACTCTCAGTAATATTTTTACTGATATGTCTTCTCGGGCAAAAGAAACAAAAGAAAAACGTAAATGGGACTACATCAAACTAAAACATTTTTTCACAGAAAAAGAAACCATCAGTAAAACAAAATGACATCCTACTGAATGAGAGAAGGTATTGGCTAATGATATATCTGATAAAGAGTTAATACCCAAGATTTGTTTATTAAAAAACTCATACAGAGGATGCCAGGTTAGCTCAGCAATTGAGCACTTGTCTTGCAATCATGAAGTCCAGGGTGCGGTTCCCGGCCCCAGCCCTTGCAAACCCAATATGCTGACCTATGGCGCAACTTTAACCGCAGAGATGGCTCAGTGGTGAAGGCTCTCATATCCCACGTGGGAGGCCCCCAGTTCAGTTCCTGGCCCACATGGCCCCACATCCACCTGCGTGGAATGAAACCATGTCACAACTAATGGTGTACAACTATGGAGGACTGCTCTGGGTCCTCCCCTCTTCTCTATCTCACCTTCTCTCAAAACAATAAAATCTTTAAAAAAGCACACACACAATGAGATACCACCTTACACCTGTCAGAATGGTTAGCATAAATAAATCAACACACAAGTGTTGAGGATGAGTAGAAAAGGGAACCCTGGTGCACTGTTGGTGGTATTACAAATTGGTAAAGCCACTATAGAAAACAATGTGGAAGTTCCTAAAAAAATTAAAAGTAGAACTGCCTTATGACCCAGCAATTCCACTACTAGGTATTTATCCAAAGGAATCTAAAACATTAATTCAAAAACCTATATGCACACCATGTTTATTGTAGTGCTATTCGCAATAATAGCCAAGATATGGAAACAACTGAAATGCCCGTCAATAGATGATTAGATAAAGAAATGATGGTGCATTTAATCAATGGAATATTACTCTGCCATAAAAAGGAATGAGATCTTACCACTTGCAACAACATGGATGGACCTAGAGGATATTATACTATGTGAAATAGGTCAGACTGAGAAAGACAAATACCATATGATCTCACTTATAGGTGGAATCAAAACAGAATAAATGAACAAACAAAGCAGAAATAGACTCATACAGGGAAGAAACTGATCTGATGGTTGCTGGATGGGAGGGGGTCGGGGTATGAGTGAGAAAGGAGAAGAAATTAAGTACAAATTGGTCACAGGGATGTGAAATACAGTATGGGGAATATAAATATAGTCAATAATGTTGTAAAAACTGCGTGGTATCAGATGGATATTAGACTTATCAGTAGTCACTTCATAGATTATATAATTGTCTAACCACTGTGCTATATACCTGAAACTAATAAAATAATATTGAATGTAAACTGTTTTATATATATATATATATATATATATAGTCATGGGTGTAGGGTACAGCATAGAGAATATAGTCAATGGTATTGTAATAGTTGTGTAAGGTGTCAGATGGGTAGCAGACTTGTTGGGGTTGTCACTTTGTGCAGTGTGTAAATGTCTAATCACTATGTTGTGTTGTACTCATGAAACTAATAATAAATAAATAAAAGTTAAAGAAAAGCAAAGGGACTTTCTAAAGCACAACCCATCCTACTTTCCTGATATATGCACATAGCTTAAGGCCAAATCATGACTTTTTCCCCTGAAATTGCACGACTAGAGCAAGGAGTAACTCAAAGATTTCGTTCTGTCTCTATACAAAACTCTTCCTGGAGTCCCTGTTTCCTGTTAGAGATTTACTTTTCAAAGCAGCCTCAAGAATTCTGCAGAGTCTGCATAGCTGGTCTGCTGCCCAGAAGCACCGTATCCGTATGGACACTGAAACAACACGTATGCTTTTGCTCCCGGCAAAAACTAATGGTTTGCTCATGAAAACTATAGCTGCCATTCATCTGGTGTCTCGCATGCATAGCATTGTGTTCAATGCTTGACATTGTTCCTAATCCTTCTAACGGCCTGTAACATTCATGATAATAGCCTTGCCTTACAGATGAAGTAACTGAGACTCAGAGTTAAGATGCTTGTACAGGTTCTCACAGTCTACACTGGCAGAATGAGAACCTAAACCCATGAATGCTCAACTCCAGAGCCCAGATGTGCTCCCCCCAGGGCCCTCACAGCCTTCTAGGCTCTTACCAGATGGTGCCATGCTGGGGTTAAGGAGGAGTTTTCAATTAAAGAGAGAGAGAGAGCTGAGGATTTACTATTTGATTTGGATTTTCTGCAATAGTACATAGGGAAGAGCAGGGTATATTGGATTATCTTTTCAAGGTTGAGAAGCACTATAATGAAGTAAATAAAGTTCAGTACCCTTGAGTATGAACAGATATTACCCATGACCCTGTGAGTGTCAGGCAGATGGTTTTTATTCATTCATTCACCAGATACTTCTGCGGAGGCTGTTTCTTAGGGAGCATTGTGTGTGATGCTGTAAGAGACGGAAATGAATAGGGCAGGATCGCCATCTGGGAGCGTTTGCTCCCTTGATGAGCCCTGCTTGTCCTGTGACTATAGCAGGAAGGACTTGACCCTCACCAACAGGTTCTTTGAATACTTTGGTCGCTTGTTGGACTGTGTGTGTCCCCCACAAAAAAAAACAGAAATGTGATGGAGGGGGCTCATGGTGGCAGTGGTGATAATGCGTGTACTCTGCCCTGTGATGATCATTTGGACACTACCCAGTAAAGAGCGTGTGCAGTTAAAATGAGTCACATGCCTGACTCGCCGTTAGCCCGGCTGCTGAACTCCTCCTCTGCTCTTCCTGGGCATTCGAGGCCCTCATCTCACGGGCTGCTTTGTGTTTTCTGTCCTCTGTGCAGTACCTGCAGATGAAATGGCCCCTCCTCGATGTCCCCTCCAGCACCACAGTCAAGGATACCAGGTCACCATCTCCAGCACACTTGGTAAGTCTGTTTGTCTTTAAAGTGCTGAAGGACACTCTCTCTCACCTTGTCCATGTCACTGTGGCCCGTCCACCTTCCCAAAGATGCGGTGGTCTGGTGGAGTTGCCTCCGGTGTGTGAGCACGCTGAGCAGTCAGGAGGGTAGCAGTTAGATTGTGCACTTCCACCTCAGCACACAATCACACATGACCTCTGGGGTGCTGTGTGATTGTTAACACCAAACGACCCCAGCTGGGGACCCTGGTCCTTCCCTGCGACCACCAGAGCTCCTCTGCAGGGCAAAGGTTCCGCCTCTTTGTCTGAGCTCATTTCATCTCTGCTGCTCCCTTAGAGCTGCAAGGCAGCCGTTGAAGACGCTCTTCTGTACAGGATGTGTTAGGAGAGGATGAATTAAGACATGTGCGAACAAAAACCCCTGCGGGGCAGCCGAGGTTCTCCCACCAACCCAGGCTGCAAAGGGAGGTCTGCGTGGTCCTGGGAAGCGGGAGCACTGGGGCTCAAGCAGGTCTCACCACCTCAGGACTTGCAGCTGACTGAAATTGTGACAGCAAATCAAAGATGAGGTTGGGGCAACTCTCATCTTAAAGACTACACAGCCCACAGGCTACCTAGTGTTGCAGTGAGTCTCAGAATCGTAGAAGGTGCAGCCAGAAGGAGCCCAGGTGGCACGACCTACCCATTACAGACAAGGAGGCCTGGAAACACGTGATGTTTTTAAAACTGTATTAGGGAAATTTTACCTCTTCCCTTCACCCACACTCCCTCTCCTACCACACTGGGTTGTGTTAGATCAAATCCCAGGCACATTTTATCATGCTCAGGACATTTTAAGCTATCCTGGTAGTACTTACAAGCTTAGATCTGTTGAGGAGAAAGATGTACAGTAGTCTCTCAGTTAACAGTCACCCATGGGGATTGGTAGATGCCAGATAAATATAAGTGGACTCTGTTAACCGGAACTTGAAAAATTTTGCCAGTTAACTTGAGAGTGCCAACTGCCTGAGTTCCAGTTAATGGAGAGTCTAATATACATAGATAATGGTACTGTGAGCCTTCTTTTTTTTTTAACTTTTATTTTTTTTTGACAGAGAGAGGGAGAGAGAAAGAGATACAGAGACAGAGAGAGAACTGAACTGGGGGAACTCCCCAGTTCAGCACATGGGTCCGCACAGGCCAGAGCAGGGATTCGATCCTCGGTCCCCGGCACTGCAAAGTGAGCGCTTAACCCACTGAGCCATCCCGGCTTCCCCCTGTGAGCCTTCTTGATTTCCAGTGATCATGAGACCACTTACAGGAGCAGAGCTCTAGGTATTTTACAGAACTATGCCACGTGTAGTTCTCAGATGACTGTCACAGCCATCTGCTGCAGAGATAGAGCAGGACCGCTGTTTCACAGTCTCTAGGAGAGACCAGTGATGTGTCGGGAGCAGTGAGGGGCAGGACCAGCCATCCAGTGCAGGCTGCCCCTGAGAGAGTCTGTGGTCAGACACGAAGACATGAGCAGTCTGTTGAACAAGCATCCCAGGAATAGCCCAGGGTGGTGACCTTCCTTCCAGATTCCCATTTCAGATGACTAATCGCAAGGTACAGGTGCCCTCTAGTGGCCTGAGTCTGTCACCGTGGAGGACATGGCATCCCACATCCACCCCACCACAAACCTGACTTTTCCCCTCCCAGCACAACTCTCTTTAACAGTTTCAAATCTTTGCTGGCCCCACCCATCCTGTGGATCCCTCAGCCCACTCCACAGACCCCAAGATGGCAGGGCCCTCTCTCCTCTGCCCGCCACATACTGTCTGCATATTGTCTAAAATCTCCATCTAGGGGTACCGGCGTAGCTCAACAATTGAGCACTTGCCTCGCAGTGGTGAGGTCCGGAGTTCGGTTCCTGGCCCTGGCCTGTGCAAACTCAGATGCGGAACTGCAGAGCCAAAGGCCCCCTGGTTCAGTTCCTGCCCCGCATGGCCCACATTCACCTGTGTAGAATGAAGGCATGTCACAGCTAACGATGTACAACTGTGGAGACTGCTCTGAGCTCTCTTGCTCTCTCTCTGTTCTCTATCTGTCTGTGTATGTCTCTCTCTCACCTTCTCGCACACAATAAAATGAAATCTTTAAAAAATAATAATAAAATCTCCATCTACTCTTAGAAGAAATAAGTTCCCTTTAAAACTAGCACATGTATTATAAGAACTGTTAAAGGGACTTCTCTAAAAAGAAAAAAATCTAAAATATGAATAATAAAATGGTAATAACTACCTTTCTCTCAATAATTACTTTAAATGTAAATGAATTAAATGCTCCAATCAAAAAAATATAGATTGGGGAAGCCAGGATGGCACAATAGGTTGAGCGCTCACTTTGCAGGCCCAGGGTCTAAGGATCAAGTCCTGGTCCCAGCCCCAGCCCATGCCGATTCATATGCTAAACAGGGTTGCCCCCAGTTCGGTTTTCACCAGGGCAAGCTTCCCATGTGGGAGGCCCCTGGCCCTGTTCCCGCCCCATGCAGCCCCTCCCCCCACCACCCCCAAACCAGTGTGGAACAAAATCATGTCAAAAACTGATGACATACAATTGTGGAGACTTCTTCTGGGCCCTCCCCTTTCTCTCTGTCTCTCTCTGTCAAAAACAATAAAATAGATCTTTGAAGGGTAGATAGATAGATAGGCTAAATGAATAAGACCCTTGCATACACTACCTACATGAGACTCATTTTAGATCAAAAGACATACACAAAGTAAAGAATAGAAAAAAATACTTCATGCAAGAGGAAACCAAAAGAAAAAGCTGGGGTAGCATTATTTATATCAGATAAAATAGGCTAAAACAAAGGCTGTAACAAGAGACAAAGGACTCAGCAATCCTGGGTATTAATGCAAAGAAATTTAAAACACTAACTCAAAAAGACATGCACACCTATGCTCATTGCAGCATTATATATAATAGCCAAGATATGGCAGCAACCTAAGTGTCCATCAATAGGCGAATGGATAGAGAAGAAGTGGTACATATATACAATGGACTAGTACTCAGCCATCAACAAGAATGAAATCTTTCCATTTCCAACAATATGGATGGACCTAGAGGGTATTATGCTAAGTGAGATAAGTCAGACAGAGAAGGAAATACCATATGATTTCACTTATATGTGTAATCTTAAAATACAAAAAACAATAAATGAACAAACAGAACAGAAACAAACTCATAGATACAGAGAACATTTTGATGGTTGTCAGATGGGACGGGGGTTAGGAGGATGGGTACAAAGGGTAAGAGATTGAGATGTGCAAATTGCCAGTTATAAAAACAGTCATGGGGATGTAAAATATGGCATAAGGAATACAAGGGCTGTCCGGAAAAAGTCTAGCCATTGTCAATATAATGAGACTGGTTACATGGCTGGATACTTGATACTTTCTGGACAGCCCTCATATAGTCAATAATATTGTAATATGTATGATGTCAGGTAAATACTAGACTTATTAGAGGATCACTTTGTAGGTTATATAAATGTCTAATTACTATGTTGTACACCTGAAACTAATATAATATTATGTTAACCATAATTGAAAAATAAAGTTATTTAAAAAAAAAAACTAGGACCCCAAAATAGCTCAACGGGTTGAGTGCTTGCCTTACAGCCACGAGGCCCAGGGATTGAATCCCAGCCCCGACCCAAGCAAAACCAGATGCTAAACTGCATCGCAGCTGGTAGCTTCTAGAATGGCAGCAAAAGACTCTCACCTCCCATGTGGGAGGCCCCCAGTTCCGTTCCCGCCCCACGTGGCCCCCACATCCACTTGTGTGGAATGAAACCATGTCATAACTAATATGTACCATATTTTCCGGCGTATAAGATGACCAGGCGTATAAGACGACCCCCTAATTTTACAGTTAAAACATAGGTTTAGGCCTATATTCGCTGTATAAGACTACCCCCCACTTCCGAGGCAACACCAGTTCTTTTTTTAATTAAACTTTTAATGAATGACATTTTTCGAACATACCGTAATATACCGTACATTGATACGATAAATGGGAGGTCTCTTCACAAATGGCAATGCCATGAACTTGACCGAGAAACAAGAAATCCAAAAGAGAACATTAACAATGATGGCATCATCTGGAAAGAAAATTACATGAAGAACCTGCAGAAAACGCTTGTTTGTGACTGACTGGGATGATGAGGTTTTTCTAGGCAGAGGAGCATTGTGAGCTTAAAATCCTTCAAAATCCTCATCATGTTCTTCTTCTGACATCGTAAGTTCATCAATGACCTCTTGTGGTACATTTGTAAGACAGTCATCATATGGATCAAATTCCGAATCAGATGGTGTGGCTTCAGCTTCGGCTTCCCCTTCATCTTGCCACAAGAAGTCATCCT
>PVKE010023256.1:0-24816 GCA_004027555.1 Craseonycteris thonglongyai
GGATGAACTAACAGACTCTTGCTGGCTGGTGGATTTGGGTTTTCTTGCTGACACCATGGAAAAATTAGATTCTTTCAATTTGGAGTTGCAGGGAAAAGACAAAAATATAGCTGAAATGATAAGCTCTGTAAACGCATTGAAAGCGAAATGGACTTTGTTGATATCACATCTGCATATCAAGTCTCTCGTGCACTTCCCAGATATGAGGAAAATGCTAGGTAACAATGAATTAAACATGTCATTATTTATTGAGACCCTGCAAGTGCTTCAAAAACAGTCTGAAGAGAGATTTCTGCAGTTTACAAATATCGAGCCAATTGTCTCCTTCTGTATCAATCCTTTTACTTGCCAAATAAATGGAATAAAACTAGCCGCATGTATTGCAGACCTTGTTCAGGGGAAAGCAGAAGAACTAGAGTTAGAAATTTTGAAACTTAAGAACGATATTTTGCTAAAATCCTTAATATCAGAGGACTTATGGAACATAGTCGACAAAGAAAGGTTCCCATTTTTTTTAAAAGCGGCATATAAAATCTAATCGTTTTTCAGGTCAACGTATTTATGCGAATCTTTGTTTTCAAACATGAATTTAATAAAATCACAATATAGATCTCGACTGACCGATGAGCATCTTAATAATTGTTTGCTAACAGGGTTGTCGTCATACTCTCCTAATTACGAGGCACTGGCCAATGAAATGCAATGCCAAAGATCACACTGACAGACTGTTTTTTTTTATGTTTTCTTTTATGTTTTTTTAAATGATTTTATTATACGTTTTTTATTTACTTTGTATTACGTTTTGTATATATGTTTCTTTGTGTGTATATAATTTGTACAATAAATTTATTATTTTAAAATTATTTTTGTTTATTTTTTATTCTTGCTCAATAATAAATATCCTTAGAAATAGCTGGTGCCTGCCGCCCTACCGATATTTTAGAATGCGCCCTAGGGTATAAAAAGGTTGGGAACCCCTGTACTATAGGATCTCACTTAACTGAAGAATCTAAAACAAAAACAAAAAAAATTAACTCAGAGAATACACTGGTTGTTATAGAGGTGGGAGAGGTGGAAGAGATGGAAGAGATGGGGGAGATGGGGGAGGTAGGGAAGGTGGAGGAGGTGGGGGAGGTAGAGGAGGTGAGGCAGGTGGGGCAGATGGGGCAGGTGGGGCAGGTGGGGCAGGTGGGACAGGTGGGGGAGGGAGAGAAGGGTGAAGGTGGTACAAACTTCCAGTTATAAAATAAGTCCTGGAGGTATAACGTACAGCATGGTGACAACAATTCATAATTCTGTATTGTATACAATACTTAAGTACTGTATTTGAAAGCTGGTAAGAGAATAGATCTTCAGTTCTTATCACAAGAAAAAATATGTAACTGTGTAGTGATAAATGTTATACTAGACTTACTGCGGTGATTATTCCTCAATATAAAAAATAAATACTATGTCTCAGACAAAAGAAATGAAAATACTTATTACTGGGTTTTAAAAAAGAGGAAAATTGGGGAAGCTGGGATGGCTCAGTGGGTAAAGCGCTCACTCTGCAGCCCCAGGGACTGAGGACTGAATCCTGGCCCCAGCCCTGGGCCCATGCAGACCCGTATGCTGAACTGGGAAGTGCCCCCAGTTCAGTTCTCACCAGGCTGAGACCCCAGCCCAGTTCCTGCCCTGCACAGCCCCACGCACACCTGTGGAATGAAACTATGTGGAAAAACCAATAATGTGCAACTATGGAGATGTTCTGCCCCCCCACGCCTTCTCTGTCTCTGCATCTCTCTCTCTCTGTCAAAAACAATAAAAATAAATCTTTAAAAAAATAAAATAAATAAAGAGGAAAACATAGGTGCGTGTGTGCATACACCCATCTGAGAGCTTACTATATACCAAGTACTTCAGGAATTATATGAACAATCTTCCTAAGAGCTCCATGAAGTAGATACCATTGTTATGATTCACTCTTTACAGATGAGGAAACAGAGGTTGGAGAAGTTAAGTGTTTTCCCAAAGCTAACAAAGCTAGTGCTTGAAAAACCTGAATTATGAAACCGATGATCTGATTTCATAGTCTATATTCTTAAAGAGCATTATGCTACACAAAACTGATATACTTTGAAAAGGAAATGCACTCCCTACATCTTTGTGTGAATGGACAAAGGTTAGTAGAAAGAAATATAGGTATATCCCAAGAGGCTTTGTTAATCCTGTCACATCAGGGTATAAAAGATGAGTTGTTTTGGTTTATAATGTTTTCAAAGTGTGGAGCAGTGTAAATGATGGTTAAGAACATAAGCCTGGTTTAAATCTCATCTTTGCCTTAGCCATGTCCCAACAGGCTACCTAATTTCTATGCCCCTGTTTCCTTCTCTTGAAATGGGAATGATTATACTGATCACCTTTTTATTAAAATGGGGTCCTATTTCTATTAAGATTTAAAAAAAAAAAAAAGAGGCCCGTTAAAATGCAACTGTTGCCATCACCTAAGTATTGAACAGATCTGAAACATACTTTCATTCAGAAAAGACAGCAGTTTATAAAAATTGTTTCTGAATTCTGCTATTATTTGAGAATGTATCTAAAGATACATTGCTACCTGACCACTTGTCCTTATGATAACAGAAGAATTTTCAGGAAGTTAGTATGTTGATTATCCAATTTGTTAATAACTGAGGTTGGATTATGTATCCTGCTCTTTGCTAAACACTATAAAGAATACAAACAAGTAAAATACATGGTCTCTGATGTCAGGAGTTTATAATCTGTTATGATAAAATTATCATCCATGAAAGTTACATAAAAAAGAAACATTTATATTTGATGACCCATAAGAGTAACAGAAAAAGATTAGTATAAAACAGGATAAAAGGTTAGTGAAACTCCAAACAACTCTTGAAGAGTAATTAAGATTTAGACTGGGGGAAGCCGGGATGGCGCAGTGGGTTAAGCGCTCACTTTGCAGCGCACTCGGCCCATGCTACACATCCACCTGTGTGAAATGAAAACCATGTCACAACTAATGATGTACAACTATGCAGACTGCTCTGGGCCTTCCCTCCTCTCTCTCTCTCTCACCTCTCAAAACAATAAAAAAAATCTTTTTTAAAATTTAGACTGGTAAAGAGAGAAAAAAGAGACATTCTTTTTTTTTTCAATTGTTCTTGACAGAGAGAGAGAGATACAGAGACAGAGACATAGAGAAGCGGGAGGGCCCAGAACAGTCTCCACAGTTACACATCATTGGTTTATCCACATAGTTTGATTCCACAGGTGGGCACAGAGCTGCACAGGGCAGGAACTGCGCCAGGGTCTCGCCCTGGTGGGAACCGAACTCGGGGCACTCCCCAGTTCAGCATATAGGTCCACACGGGCCAGGGCCAGGACTCAATCCTCGGTCCCTGGGGATGCAAAGTGAGCACTTAACTTGCTGAGCCATCCCAGCTTCCCATAAAGAGAGACATTCTTGATGGAAGGTAAGTATACAAAAGCAAAGTGACATAAATGAACATGACATGCAGGGGACTGTGAAGAGATAAATCTAACTATGAGGACTATATGAAATAGATTTCAATTGGGGAGGCACATCATTTATGAAAAAATCGGCTTGGAAATTTAATTGAGCAGTTTAGACTTGCAATAATGAGCCACCACAGTAAGGTTCTTAATATAGAAATCCTTCAATATTTAAATATACAGGGTCTGGCATAAGTAACGCCCACCCGTTTTTAAGTTTACCAGCTCATTAAAAAAGGAGTACTTCTTATTCTGCCAGACCCCATATAATTATGTTTCCTGAATAATATTCATAGTAAAAAAACTTTTATTTCATTAAATTTTAAAAACACTATAATGTGATTTTATATATATATTTAATAGACATAAATTTATAAATAAATACTGAAATATTTACAGATAAAGCGATATAATTCTAGGATTCGCTTTGCTTCAAAATAGTGAAAAGGGCAAAGATGGGTAACCTTGAGTTGATGGTTGTTGTTAAAACTTCATAGAGGGAAAGTGCTTACAGTTTTCTGGCCACCATTTTTTTATATGCCTAATATTTTCTATTACAATATTTTAATCTACCAAATTTGAGTATTACTGGCAAATAAGATCAAAATTCAGATGATTAAATGTACTCTAATATTTCCAAAATTTTATTTTTTACAACTACTTAAAGATGACAAAAGACTGTAGTGAAATAGACCATCAAGGTCTACTGCTTTACAAACTAAAAGTTAATTCAAGAAACTGCTTGCTCCAGCGAAGCCTGTCATAGCTGCTACCAATTTTAACTCAAAATAGTTTTACTATATTTATATTTTTCACTTTTTAAAATTTTAGAGGAAGCCAGGATGGCTCAGTGGGTTGAGCGCTCACTCGCCTTGCAGCCCTGGGGCCCGAGGATCCAGGCCTGACCCCAGCCTGTGGAACCCATATGCTGAGCTGGGGTGTGCCTCCCATGTGGGAAGCCCCCAGTTCACACTGGAATGAGACCCCTGCCCGGTTCCCACCCTGTGCAGCCGGCCCCTTGCCCACCTGTGTGGAATGAAACTTCGTTGAAAACTGATGACATACAACTATGGAGACCTCCCCCTTTTCTATGTCTCTCTCTGTCTCTCTGTCAAAATGATAAATCTTTTTAAAAAAAAATTTACTGCAAATCAAATACAAAACAAATACACGATTAAAAGAAGTTAATGTCAAATTTAAACCACTTTGTAGTTTCAGATATTGTAATGTAAACTTTGTGCAGTGACAATGTTTACACACTGGCATGACTCCCAATAGAAGTTTATACAAGCAACACATGGCACTAGCCACTCACCCTCAAATTGATGACAATATCAGGGATTAATTCCATTTTTAATTCTTCCTGTTACCCACAAGCAGGTGGCAACATAACATCAGTTTCAATAAGGTAAAATTACCCCTATTCAGAAATAGAAGACCACTGAACTCTTCTTCCAAATGAATAATTTGCTTTCAGCCTAGCTTAAAGGTATTCAATGGAACGCAACTTTATTATTCTGAGTGTGCATTTATTAACTTTAACCAGTAAAAACAAACATTTTATTGAGCACAGCACTGTGCTTCGTATGTTATCTCACTCAATTTTCAATGGAACCTTATTTTACAAATAAGAAAACAGGCTTAGAAAGATTAGGTCCCTTGTGCACAGTCCCACAAACTCTAAGTGTTGGAGACAGAATCTAAATCTACATCAATCTCACATCCAAGTCCATGCTCATAATCACCTTACTCTAATGTCTCCCATAAAATTAAACTAACGTATGATCAATGGTGTATATTATGGACACAAAGATGCTCAGATAATCTGACTTAAATTTAAACAAGCATTTGTAAGTAGACATAAGGGGTAATTATCTTTTTAATAAATTTCTAATTCAGCAAGAGGATATAATAATCTATAAAAAGACTTTTTCTTTGTATTTTACATTTCCCATATTAGTTTTATAATGAAAAAAGTCTTTAAGCAACAAATCAATTTTAGTTCCAAATGTATTTTTCTGATATTGAATGAGATCCTCTTAAGTTTCACAAAACTTCTTACATAAAAGAAAGTTTTATGTTGAGCATTAAAGGAAAAGTGGTAATTACCTGCAAAGTGAAATAACAGTAAATTAAAATATTGCTATCAAATGTTAAAGTCAACCAGCCCAGTCTTGGAGCAACATGTTCACCATTATAGAATCAAAGGTCCTCAGAGAAAACACTGATCAGGCCTCAACACTTACAAATACTGAATGAGAACCATCTGGCAAACTAACTCCATTTTAGAAGTTTGGTTTTAAATGATCAAAATATTTTCCTACTATCAGCAACATTCTTTTTACAGGGAACTACTAGTCAATACAACAGAGGGCTACTTGCTCATCTAAACCTCGCCCAAGCAAAAGGAAAATGAAGCAGAATGAATAAAAATGTCAATATGAAAGTTTCCTTGGGTGTTTTGAAAAGAGAATCTATCAAAAGTCCCTGGGAAATGTAACATTCTTTATTTCTCTCCTGGATACCTACCTAGTCAGTTGGCTGAGCCGGGCTTTTCTGTGTAGGAAATGACCCTGATCTGAACTCTATGCTGAGCAAGTGAAACGCCAATGAATTATCGATCTGCCGTGGGAATTGGATCTCTCTAGGTCTTCCCCCCTCTACTTGCCAGCAGAAACTGAGCGCCGAAATCCTTTAACTCCAGGAGAAATCACTTCAGTCAGTTTTCCAACACTCTCCATCCAGCCCCCATACCCCGTTTCACCAACGATGCTGGCTCAAGTGAGCGCTTCTTTTAACAATCCCGCACTGACAGATGTACAATCTTCTACAGCATGTTCACTACTGCTGTGAAACAGCCCTTCTGAATGCGCTTTCAATCTAATGAGACTCTTCGAGCTAAAGTGTAAATTGCTGTAGACATACCCCCCACCAAATCCATTTTCTTTGAGCGATTAGAGAATCAGTAATTTTTGCATTTTCAATACTGACATCTTTCTCTGAAATTTAAGCCACATTGGGTATAAGTACTGACCCACATAGACACACATGCATTATTGCCATACCTATCATTTCATTCCCGATTGCCCTGGAAAAGTCTGGGAAATAGAAAAAAATAAAAAATAAACTGGGGCTCCATGTCGTGTTCATGGTTTGTCCCCCAAAGTTTCAAGTGCACATTAGGATCCTGTAACCAAAGCCTCCAAGGAGGTAAAGAAAGAAAAGGGGCAGGGAGCGGGGGGATTAGAAGCCCCGACAGGGCGCCCGACCCAAGGGACCGGATTTCCCTCTTTCCCCTCCCCCGCCCCACCCCAGCTGGCCCAGCGGAATTCCTACACCACAGCTGGCCAGGAACAATGCCCCGGTCGGGACCCCCACCCGTCAGCCTTCCGCCACTCACCACCCAGGTCAGTGCCCCGTTGCCGCCGATTCCCGCGCCGCCGCCCGCCTTGGCCATGGCGGGTGCCTCCGCTCACAGGCCCTGAGGCCCCGGCCGCCGCTCCCGCCTCCTTGCGGGCCTCCCGGCCCCGCTGCTCCGCACTGACTGCTCCTCTCGCCGTGCTTCTAGCGGCGCCCCCAGCGCCCCATCACCGAGACCCGGAGCGGACGTCCAACCGAGCCCACCGGGGAGGCCGCACTGCCCGCGGTCCTCAAACTCGAGGCGCGGCGGCCGTGTCGCCCGGGCCTAGCGCGGGCCGCTGCAGAAGAGGTGGAGGAAAACGAAGCGAAAGGAGGCCGGCAACAGCTAAGTGGCGGCGGTGCCTCCCCGCCCGCCTGCGGGAGCCTTTGCAAGCGGGGCCAAGGCCCAGAAGTGCCAGTGGCGAGCAATCGGGAAGCCTGGGGCGACCGGAGCTGGCGGGGACGCAGAGGCGCCTTGTCCTTCTTCACGCTCCGCGACGGCCGGCTGCTCCGGGTGCCGAGGTCGCCGCCTGCCGCCGCTGCCGCTGCCGCTGCCCTTGCCTCAAAGACTGCCTTCGTTGACCACCCTGCAGCCCCGACTACACATCCGCACACCGAAAGGGACAATAAACAGAGTCACCACTGCTGCGGTCGCCTCCCTCTTGTCCGGCATAACACCGCACACACATTCGCACACCAGGGAGGGAGGGCGCGGCGGCCGCCCAGGTTGTCAGTCAGCGCATCGTCGTCCAATCGGGGCCTTGTCGCCAAAGCCTCTCGACCAATCCCAAAATTCCAGGCCCCCTGAGGGGCGGAACCCGAGGGGGAAACGTCATTGCGGGTAGCAACTGAAGGAAGACTTAGGGTTTTTTGTTTGTGTGTGTCTGTGGGTTTTCCATTTGAAAGGAGATCAGGGGCTTCTGTCAGGGGTCATTTGAGGGCGGCAAAGGGAAAGGGTCAAATTCACCTCGGGTCGATTGTAATCCTCCGTGCGTGCTGTTTACTCTAAGACCTACCCCCAAGCCGAGGCATTCTTTGCCTGGAGTCGCTGAGGGGTGGGGGCGGCAGGAAGAAGTCGGGGACCGTCCCAAAGGGAAAGTAGTTTTAAAGACCTGATGTAAACCACAGGCGGGACGTTGTAGATCACTGGTGCAAGGAGCGCCCGTGACCTCAGCCTCCCCAAGGCCCCAAGTGGACGCTGCTGCTGGAAGAATCCTTTGCTCAGACCTTCCCCTCCTCCATCCCCTTCCTGGCCTCTCCTCCTTTCATCCCCAAAAGGGATATCAAGAAAACTACATTCAAAGAACTTAAGAGATACAGACAACGTTCCAGGGAAATGATGCAAGTTAGGTTGAGGGTTCTGTGTATACTCTGTTGACCTTTCTTCTGAACAATGCGGAAATGTCACTGTCCAGAACTGCCTGCTACCTCTAAGAGGGAGGGCATCTTTAATTGTTCAAATTGCTTTCAGTGGAATTCTAAGTGCACATTAAAGAATCATTTCATTCACATTAAAGCTTTCTAAAAACAAAAATTACCCATACAGCCCGACCAAAATCTTTGGCAGATGTAAGATTGCTTTACTTCATCCTGCTTTTCAATGTATAATAATTCCATTCAACAAGTATTTATTGGGCACACACTCTACCACCCTGTGCCAGGCTCGGCGATGGGTACAAAATAAAAACAGGGATCCTGATTTTAAGTCATTTATAATCTGGGCTAGGAGACAGACTAAAAGGGAGTTAACTGTCAACAAAATGAGTACAGCAGGGTATGAAGTGCCACGAAATAATTGTGACAAGAGCACTTTTTAAAAAGATGAAAACCCTATTGCTGCTTTGTGAAAAGGTGTTTTTGTGAACTCTTCCAACTGCGCATTTCCTCTCGAGGGAAAACAAAAATGTCTCGGGTCACATCTTTCAACTGCCTTCTGAGTCCAGAGAGTTGGGGAAATCTGAAACATGGAAATAATTTAAACATAGTTTTTCTTAATTAGCTCTCTAGTGGCCATGTAGTTTGGGCATATTTGGAACTCTGGTTCAGAACAGAGAAGCCTTTCTTTACCTTGAACTTGAGGTGCAAGCTTGTTTATCAAGACAGACCATGGTCTAACCTGGGCTCTGAAACTTACCAACTAAGTATTAATATATGTACCTGTTATTTAACTTGCCTAAGCCTCTGTTTGCGCCTCGTTAGAATGAGGATTTTTACTCTGGTATTTACTGTGACTTTACATCTTCAAAGTACACATATTTCATAAGCTTGAAAAGGGGTAGCTGTTAGATTTTCTACAAAGATATATGCATTAAGTAGAAGCCAAACTATAAAATATATAGCTGTCTCCTTTTTTAAGCTACATTTTTCCAAAACTCCTCAGCCTCTGATTTTGAAATGAATAAAATATATTCAAATTCAAATGGGTTAATTAAAGAAATCATGTTCATCTTTTCAATTGCTTCATATGTGAGACATTGAGTCTTTCAGCTTTCTAAATAGAAGACACTCTAATAAATGTAACTAGTTTTATTTTTATGAAAATACTAGCTTAACCTAAAAGAATCACAAATAAGAGTGGTTGAATCTATGTGTATGCAAATCACCAGTTTAAAGCAGAGAGTCATAATGAATGGGAGAAGGTATCTAAATCAAAAATATTAAGGTGGAAGTTGCCAGGTTTCTCTGCCAAAGCTACCATTACTTTTCTTTTAAACTAATAAATATTATATTCCACAAAAAAAAACAATTTTTTTAACACTGTATCTCATCACTGTTGGTTTTCTTAACCATGAGCAGCTGACTGAACATATCTTTATGATAAAATTGGTTGTACCTAACCTGAGCACTCTTTTCCCTTCTGGGGTTTTGTCAAATAATATTCATTTACAAAGTAATTACAACAATAACTGACACATTAAAAAGCTTCTATATCAGGTTTGTCTTGTTTGGAAATACAACTTTATTCAGATGTGTACATTATATTTAAAGACTTAATTTCTACCCCATAGCAAAAAACAGCCAAATGAAAAGTTACAGAAATCAAAGTCAGTCCTATAAACTGTAAAAATAAAGGCCTTTTCTTTGATCAAGCTTTCCAAGTAACATCAATGGGAGCTTATCCACTTTAGAGTTTTTACTTTTAGATCTTATGTTTCCCTACTGTAGCAATCAAAAAAGGTATTTATTATGCCTGCTATGTATGAGTTAGGCACCCAAGACCTAGAAATTCAAGAAATGCATGAAATAATGTCTCTATTTTGAGTTTACTCCTTGTCTTTTAGAGTCTTGAGGTAAGCATTTAAGCCAAAAAGCAATTTTACATTTACGGTATTAATTTATTACTGAGTCATACCTATCATTGTATTTTATACACAGTAGGTATTTAATCAATGAAAATAAATTGTCTGAGAGGATAGTAACTCAAAACTATACTTCTAGGTACCTGGTAAAATTTCAAGTTTCCCTTAAAATCATGTATTGTTCCAATAGTGAGATTCACTTGAGGGGGCTGGGGAAATAATCTTTACTCTAGTGAGCATTTAAATAAGATAATATTTGATTCAAAATCAAATGTCTGCAATTTTACCTCTCCTTCTCACTGTATTGGTTTTTATGGATCCTTAATATATACAAAGTTGCTAGTCTACAGTAAATTCAATAAAGGGTCGTCAGGTAATAACTATTAAACGTCTCATTGTAATTTAGTTTACTTCTTTAGAAGCAAGCTCAAAGTACAAAGGAAACTACCATTAATGTAGCTTTTACAGTTTCAGCATTTCTACAGTAAATATAATAGATTATTAACTCTGAGTTTTGAGATTTTTTAATTGCTCTAAATATTCTGTATGTTTATTTTTACATTTGAAAAAGCACTTAAGCACCAAAGGTAACAAGTATTTGTGGATG
Organism: Craseonycteris thonglongyai; assembly: GCA_004027555.1. Classification (NCBI taxonomy): domain Eukaryota; kingdom Metazoa; phylum Chordata; class Mammalia; order Chiroptera; family Craseonycteridae; genus Craseonycteris; species Craseonycteris thonglongyai. The sequence goes on from PVKE010023256.1 coordinate 10,819, forward strand.
GCTGAAGATGTCAGTGACCACCACATTTCTGAGTATTACCACCTTTGGGAAAATCTAAAGGCCAACTTCAATTTCAACCTGCAATAAGTATGGGGTGTCTGTTTGGCTTGACTTTTTTTGGTTTGGAGAAGTTTGTTTTTCAAACTTCTCTATGCTGACCCACTGATAATGTCTCTAATTACATGTATAGACAGACTGAATGGTTTCACTTATTTAAGATGATATAGATCAGCAATAACTCATGGCTCTTAATTATACTGAATTACAGAACATGAGAATATAATTTGCATATGCCTAAATTAAAAAGGCTGTTCTTGGCCTGTGAAAGGGCCTAATATAAGGTTTGGACTTCTGAAGAAGCATTTTGTTGTAAGAAAACTCAGCTTATGGAGAATATTAGATGCCATCACTCACCTACCTCATCATCACTAACCTTTACCAGCAGAGTATTGTGTGATCCCAGCATGTAGATTGCTAAATTGTATCTGAAGTTTCTGGTTGCTCACAGTCATCTGATTCAGTTTCTCAGTAGGTTTATACGTCTTAGAACTAAAGAAATAAGATAGCAGTGACTTCATAACTAAACTTTTTCCTTTTAAGAAGAGCTGGAAACTCTAAAGCTAGTGTTGCTATCTTGTTTTCATTCTGCAATATATTTTTTTTAAAGTTAATGGAGGTAGGAGACCTGAATTATGAGAAATAGTTACAAAAGAAAAATCTAAGATGTAAAATCTTCAAGTTAGAGGGGTTTCTAGAACGGAACCAAAAAAGCTACCTGCAAGGTATCTAAGGTCATAATTATAAATAAGAACTTTGAAAAGGTACCACTGTTTAGTGTACCAATTAACAACAAAAGGCGATTGTTCCTATTTTTGGAACAGTTCAGCCCAGATTAGCCCAGATATATAACAATCTTCATCTGTAAGCTTTGTTCTTTACGTTGAGAGTGCTGTTTGAATGTGGAAAGATCCATAGGAAGGCCCAAGAATGCTGACTCTTCAAGGAATATATCTCTGATTTAAATGGTATTTGAGAAAAGTAAAAGAACAAGAAGACCAGCTTGTTCAGCAAATGGTACACTACATAGTATTAGCCAATACTAGAAAGCTCCCTGCACATAGGATTTCAATAGATAATTGCACAAGGAATGAATCTGAGGCATATCAAGAAGTTCCTCACAGTGAAACATCTCATTCACCACCAACAATGGTGCTGAAACTTGGCCAGGATCCTTGTCTTTTTGTTTTTTCAACTGTTCTTTGTTGAATACCACAGAGCGTTAAGTACCTCCAACTTCAAATGTTATATATTATCAAGAATTGTTTGCAGGAGCATCCAACCTTTTGGCTTCACAGTGCCACAGTGAAAGAATTGTCTTGGGCCACACATAAAACACACTAACAATAGCTGATGAGCTATAAAAGAAAATCGCAATAAAATCTCATAATGTTTAAGAAAGTTTATGAATTTCTGTTGGACTGCATTCAAAGCCATCCTGGGCCACAGGTTGGACAAGCTTAGATTAAATCATTGTTCTTCTTTAGGAATGAAAAGCAGGATGGTATGAGGAAGGAGAAAAGAGAGGAGAAAAAATTGGGGCAGGCAGACAGCACGATAAGAAAAGCATCAAAACTCGGTGGAGAAAGCAAATACATTCTGGCAAAGAAAATAGATCAGCTATAGCCCTGTCATGCTTACTCTTCATTTCATGAAGAAGAAAACTCCATTTACTGAGAACCCTGCTCTGTTTGATACGGCACTGAGCAGGGGATTCTTCTTTCATGCCTATTAGTTTAATTTAACTTTCAACATTCCTAAAAGAGGTATTATCATTCTTATTTCATAGTCAAAGAAATGAAGGCTAGGAGAAAGTCACAGAGTTGAGTACTTGGTGGAATTGAAATTCAAAACCAAGTCTTACTCCAAACCACACCCATTTGTCATGCTGACAAGTTGGCTAACATACTTGGCAAAATAGCATATTTGGCAATGTGTTAGGAACTTGACAACACTGTTGAATAATTCTGGCCCTCAGTAAAACCCTTTGGTGTTTAAATTTTATTGTTGAACTATGTGACATGTATCTACAATTTGTATCACTGACTAGAAGTTCTTTTTAAAACCAGCCTGAATCTGCTTTGTTTTGCCTCATTACAAAATAAGTCGATTTCTGGAGAAAAAGGATCATTCCCCATTCACCCCCTCCAAAATAAAAAAAGAAAGAAATCCTGTCGGTCCTGTTATATCTACCCCTCTATATGCTTGTAAAACTTATAATCTAAATCCAGTTTTATAATTATAGAAGACTCTCGAAGAGCTAACTTTCAAATGTAGAAGAAAAAAACTCAGAAGTACCATGTGACTCTTGGATTCACATTCTGTATAACTTCAAATTCAAAGAAGATGTTGTAAACAGCATAAAAAATTCTCCAGGTATTTAGTGACAGGGAAGATTTGTTTGTAGATACTCAATTGATTACAAGGATTATTTGCCTCTTTGTAATCTATTTTTATGTATTACAATATTGCACCTCCTGTTACAGCATTTTGCAAATAATGTTTTTTAGCATAATAATTCCTTGAGGTATAAATGAGCATTTTGAAAATTGTAAGTCCCAGAAATCATGTACATTATTGTATAGTATCCATGTATAAGGGAGTTATAAAACACATTAGCATTTTTAAGTCTATCAGCAATCCTGAAGAAAATAAGTTTTAGCCTTGAAACTCTTTTTAGGGATATCTACAGACATTCTTGGAATGCATGCTTTAATGAAAAGACTTGGGAAAATAATTCCACTTATTATTTCTGTTATTAAAACAGAAATTTTTTTTACAAGTTTTATACGTGTAGATAAATATAAAGCAAAGAACAAAATGACTGACAATTTTGTCACTCAAATAGTTACCTTCTCCTTTTGTAAATATGCAAAAACATATTCTTTTAAAAGAGGAAACAATAAGCTCTAGTAAATTCTTTTAAATTTATAGAAGAGTTCTATCCCACCACAATAGCTAAAATTAAAATACCAACTCTTGGTGAGATGTGGATGGAGCAACAGAAACCCTCATACACTGCTAGTAAAGGGTGTCCCAAAATTCACGCAAGATTTGAATTTTGTGTCATTTGTGTAGTAAAGTGTTGCCAATGAAAAAAAAAAGGCAGCGCGGTAGCTGACAGTTCAGGGTTATTAAAAATGGAGTGCTACATGAAAGAACAATGCGTTTTCATTGTTGAGCAATGAAAATTTACAATTTTTAATTCTAAACCTGTGTTTTCTATCAAAATTACTTCTTGCGTGAATTTTGGGACACCCTTTTTTAGTATGAGCTTAGTAATGTCACTTTGGAAAATGGTTTAGTGGTATCTACTAAAGCTAAACACTCACATATAATATGAACCAAAAACTCTACTCCTAGATATGTAGAAATAGAAATGCATACTTTTACATACCAAAATATATGCACAAGAATGTACACAGCAACACTTCAAGATATCTAACCTAAGGTGTCATAGTCCCAAACTAGAAACCAAATACTCACTAATGACAGAATGACTATCTGGTATATACAAAGTAGAATATTGTTTGGCAATGAAAATGAATGACCTGCTACACCTAACGTGTGAATTTTACAAACATAATGTTAAGCTAAAGGAGTCAAACAGAAAAGAAGATATACTGTATAATTTCCTTTATATAAAATTTAGAAACAGGCAAAACTAATCTATGATGTTAGAAGTCAGGATGTGGTCACCTTCAGGAGGAAGATTCTGGGTACCAATAATTTCAATTGTCTTAACTAAGTGGTGAATACATGGTTAGGTTCATTTTGAAAATTCACCCAGCTGCATACTTTCAACTTTTACATTTTTCTATATGACTAAGAGTATTATGCCTTAAAAGTTTACTTTTAAAAATGATATATCACTGGGGATGCCAGGATAGCTCAGTAGTTGAGCACTTGCCTAGAAGTCTCGAGGTCCAGGGTTCAATTCCCAGCCCAGCTCATGCAAACCCATGTGCTGAACTGTAGTACAACTGGTGGCCACTATGATGCCATGGCAGCGGACATGCTTGCCTCCCATGTGGGAGGCCCCCGGTTCAGTTCCTGCCTCATGTGGCCCCACATCCACCTGTGTGAAATAAAACCATGTCACAACTAATGATGTACAACTATGGAGACTGCTCTAACACACCCCACCTCTCTCTCTCTCTCTCTCTCTCTCTCTCTCTCTCTCTCTCTCTCTCTCTCTCACCCTCCCTCCCTCCCTTCTCTCAAAAACAATAAAATAAAACTTAAAAAAAAATTCTACATCACCAACACTTGACAGAAATAAAGATGAGAGTATGTGGAAAGACCGAAATCACTGATGCCTCTGAGTTGATCAGTTATTGACACTCTGAGTGTGAAGTGGTAGAATACCGTTACCAATTTAGTTCACATACGTTTTCCTTTTTATGTGTACACAAAATGAAGTAAGATTGAAGAATTATTTCACTGAGCACAAAATAAAACTTACGTGATCAAAAAGGAATGCTGCCAAATTTGAAGCTCTGAAAAGTCATTAATCGATTGTCCCTTAATTATGATACTGATTGTATGTATACCTTCACTTCCTGAACGAACTTCCTCAATTTTCAAGCAAAAATACAGAATTTTCCTAATAACAAATAATTATAGTTATTATTTATTCACATTTACTATATACTGGCACTGTACTAACATTTTACTTGAATTATCTACTTTAATCCTCACAAGAAATGTATGAGTTAAGAATTTATTTTCAAAGTTTTCCAAATTATAAATAGAACACCTTCTGGTTGTAAAACCCCAATAAAAAGCATGTCCCTTAAGAAATGCAAACATTTCTTAACATGTCTTTTTCCTATAAATGTCACTGATTTATATGTTGATGTGCCCTTTCAAAAAATTTTTAATTTTTATTGTTTTTGACAGAGAGAGAGAGACAGGGAGGAGGAGGGCCCAGAGCAGTCTCCATAGTTGCGCGTCGTCAGGTTTCGATATACTTTCACTTCACAGGTGTGCGTGGGCTGCACTTGGCAGGAACCAGGCCAGGCGCCTCCCCCATGGAGCTTGCCCATGTGAGAACTGAACTGGGGACACATCCCAGTTCAGCATGTGGGTCTGCATGGGCCGGGGCCGGGATTTGATCTTGGGACCCCAGGGTTGCAAGATGAGCGCTCAACTCACTGAGCCATCCCAGTATCCCCCAGAATTTTTATATGTCTGTGGAAACACACACATGCACAACAAAGAGCAATTAATGGGATCTTATTATAAATATATTTCTGTGAGCTACTTAACTTGGACTACACAAGGGGGAACCCAAAAGAAGCCGGAATTATCTTCTGGAGGGTGGGCCCCTTTATAGTACATAGGTTTCTCCTGCTAGGTGCGTGTTCTAGGAACCCATCTGCGTCAGTGTACCAGCTGGCGTTGTTGTGAGAGGCTGCACCATTCAGTGAATGTTTTTTGGAGATTCTTTCAACATGTTTGCCCATTGCATGATGGATGATTTACAGTGAACAAGGTGTGGCATGACAACTCACCTGCCCACACCGCGCTGAGTGTTCAACAGTTTTTGACCAAAAACAGCATGACCTCCCATGCCCACCCTCCCTATTCACTGGATCTCAGCCCATGTGACTTTGTTTTTGTTTCCCCGGGTGAAAAAAGTCCTCAAAGGGAAACGTTTTCCAGTGAGGAAGAGGTGAAACAAAAAACAGCAGAAGCACTAAAAGTCATCAAAATCAACATGTTCAAAAACTGTTCTGAACTGTGGGAAAAGCATCCCAGTAGGTGTACTGCATCAGCAGAGAGTACTTTGAAGGTCAGCTGACTGAACGTACGGCTTGAAACAGGATGGCACTATTGTTTTCCGTCCCATTTAAAAGGGTACATCTAGTGAGTTTATTTTAAGGTTATTGAAATGTAAACAATGTGAGAATACACAATTTTTTATAAATAAATTTAAGGTTTGTTTTGAGGGGTCCCCCCTTGTATCTCCTAGAAATATTTCTATGTCTGTCCATAGACCTATCTTATTCTTTTAATGACTGCAATTATTATTTAACCATTTCACTAAAAACAAGCACTCAACCAGGAACACTATGCACTCTTTGCACCAGATATTCTTTAGACCTGTTCTACGCACTGTAGATGTTTAACAGCATTCCTGGCCTCTACGCACTAGAAGCCAGTAGCATACCACCCTTCCCCAGTCCACCCACCCTAATTGTGACAAAAATCTATCCAAGGATGCCTGGATAGCAGTTGAGCACTGCCTCTCTATTGCAAACTCGGGGGTTCAATTCCCAGGCCTGGCTGGGCAAACCCTTTATCCTGAACTGCAGTGCAACTGGTAACTGCTGAGGTGGCGGTGAAGGCTCTTTGCCTACCATAAGGGAGGTCCCTGGTTTGGTTCCTGCCCTTCATGGCCCCACACCCACCTGTGTGGAATAAAACAATGTCACAACTAATGATGTACAACTATGGAGGATTCTCTGGGCCCTCTCCCCCTCCCCCCTTCTCTCTCTCTCTTTTTCCTCTCAAACAATAAAAAATTTTTAAAAGGTTTCCAGATATTTTGTCACAAAATCCTTCCCTGCCATCACCATTGAGAACCACTGGTATTGAAGAATAACGTATTATTCCATATGTTATTTTCAACAATGTAAAAGGGATTCATAGAAGAGCTGTTATTTTTTATTAACTGTGTTTTACAGATAGAAAACTGAGGGTAGAAAGGTTGATCTGTCCACGGTTCCATTATTATAGGTAGTAAAAGTAAGATACAAATCAAATTGTCTCCTTCAGAGTTTATTTTAATCTCCTTTCCAAATCTACTATAAGTTTACTACCCAGAAAGTTGTTTTAGATCCACTCTAAGGTAGACAATTGAAATAATGAATATCACCTCTTTCTGAGAGTAAAATAATTATTAAAGATATCTTAGCTCTGGCAAACATCCTTTAGCTTCTTCTAACAGAACCAGGAGTTAAAACTTTTCAGCTTTCTAAAGGTGCCTATAGCAGAACAAGTCATGTGTAATAACCATTACAAACAGAAACTATGAATTTTTAAAACAGTTAATGTATTATTAGTATCGTTAATGTATTTAACTATGATGAAGTGCCCTGAGAGCTAACCTAGTTTATATTGGTAGTAGGTCTAAGACCAGGCTTCTAGATCTTTATTGGCCAGACAGCTTTGCTATTATCGTTAAAAAGTGCGGATGTATATCAAGCTCCTATTGCACACAGTAGCATACTACCAGTCCCTCATACTCCAGATCTCATCCCCAATGCTGAGCAGACTCCTTGTAACCCCAAACAATTGATATAAGGCAAATCAAGCAACAAAGGAGAATAACACAAATTCAAAATTAATATAGCAATCAATATTGATTGAGTACTTACTATGTCCAAATATTTAAATCAGCCTTTATAGCATTTCATTCCACAAATATTTAAGTATTTATTATGTGCCAGATGGTACACCAGGTGCTACAGATATAGGAGTAAACTGGAGGCACAGAGCATGCTTCTATGAAAGTGTGTAAAAGACATTAAACAACTAGTTGTTTAGATAACTGTGATTAATGGGGGATAAACATAATGAGGTAGGGGGATAGAGTAAGGCTTTCTTATAAAAATGTGTTGAGCTTGGTGGATGGAGTATAAATTAACATTTAAGTAGCAGTAGTGTGTGAAATTCTCAGGCACAAGGGATCATGGTATAGTTGAGGAAGTGAAAGAAAACTGTGGCCAAGATCAGATCAAGCTGGGAATATTGAATCATATTATGGACTTTTATCATTGGTCCTAAAATGTCCATGGAAAACCAAGCAGTGTAGTATCATGAGTACACTCAGTGTTTCCTATTCCATGTGCTCTAATGTTACTATTTTCTCATTCTCACGGAAAAAGCAATTAGAGACCAAGTCTTAGAAATTAAACTAACTTGCCCACTATAATACACGCTTTTGCTACTAGAAAAATGAGATAATGTGGGTCAGGGTCATTCTTGTCTCCTTCTTACTAACATGTAATGGTTCCTTACAGCATTGGCCTTGAACTTATTGGGGGTTATGGAACCTCTGGTTAAACAATGAACCAAGGCCTTGAAAGCTTAACAGAGCATATGTTACCACTGATTCTGTGCTCCGATTTTGTTCTTTAATTCTCATACCTGTAAAATGAGATTTCTTCTGATGAATATTCTGATGTAGGATAATATGATGATGGATAAACAGTGATTGCTAATAGAGTTCTAAGAACAAAAAATCCCTACTGATTCTAATATTATGGCCAGGCAACTATTTATAGGTTGTCACTTTAAAATTTGTCTCCCAGAACACCTCATCCATAAATTCACTGCTTTCTTTTATTACTGATGGTAAAGTAACCTCCATAACAGCTGAACTGACCCATCCAGAGGGTCTCTAACAAGCATATGATGATTGTTTCCCCTGTGTGGACACCTGATAATACAGAATAGTAAAAGCCTGAAGTGTTCTGCCATTACTTTGGTCGTGGATTTCTCCCAGGAATTTGTCACACTGCACAGTTCTCGGTATTTAACTAAGCTATCTCCCAACCTTACATTTTTATGTTATGTTTCTTATTCGTTCAAAAGCCTCAGGAAGTAACCCCAAATGATGTTTTTCACAGATGTTCTTTTTAACTATCTGGCCTCAATTTTACTACAGGTTTTATTTGTTAAACCATTCATTTTAAAGTATAATTTCTCTGGGTCTCTAGTTTCTTCATTTTTAAATGTAAAGAATTTGAATTTGATACTCCCCTTCTAGCTCTTTTACTCTTCCCATTATTCAAATATAAGAGTAGTAATTTGAGAAACATTACCAATGAGTTTCATTCTCTCCTTCACAGCTTTAGAAAACCTTCTTTTCTGTAACTCGATACCAAACTTTTCATATTTTGCCCACACTGCTGGCTTTTAAAAGAATGAAAACAGCCAGGGTTCTTTCAACAGCACTGAATGAGTGAATCCGTTGTTTACCAGTAGAGCTAAAAAAATCAAATATTCTAGTTTTAAATTAGGAGAGAGACATGTGACGAGATCCATTTTGTGTTTGATTTTGGCAATGCCAAAAACGACTTTCACTGTTTAAAAATGTGTTTTGGTACCCTGCCCTTTTAATAGAGTGCTCTCATCAAAGGTCATGGGGAAAAAAATCATGCTTCTAGAAAACTATAGTATCACCTAATTTCATCAGCCAACTTCCTTTTCCACTGGAGAGCTGAGCCTTGAGTCCCAACAAAAAAGATGCTCTTGGGAAGCTGGGATGGCTCAGTGGGTTGAGTGCTCGCTTTGCAGCCCTGAGGACCAAGGATTGAATCCCAGCCCTGGCCATGCGGACCCATATGCTGAACTGGGGAGTGCCCCCAGTTCAGTTCGCACCAGGGCGAGACCCTGGCCAGTTCCTGCCCTGTGCAGCCCCATGCCCACCTGTGGAATGAAACTATGTGGAAAAACCAATGGTGTACAACTGTGGAGACTGTTCTGGGCGCTTTCCCTTCTCTCTGTCTCTGTCTCTGTCTCTCTCTCTCTGTCAAAAACAATAAAAATAAATCTTTTAAAAAAAGATGCTCTTAGTGTTTAGGGCTGTTCAGGCCTTAAATGAGCTAAGCATTCATTTCACTTCTCCTGAGGAAAAGCCATTTAGATTTTCCCTGTCCCTTAAAGACCTCCACATGGGCTGCAAGAGTTTTTATTAAATTGATTTGTTTTTACTTATGAAACTCCCCCTTTTACCCCTTGACTAATTTTTTTTAATGTTGAATTTTAATCATCATCCTAAAACAAGTTACAAAATGTTTATTAATAAACTTAATGTGTAGAGTCAAGAATTAAAAAAAAAAAAAGTCAATGCCATCAACCTCAGTAACTATTATCATTCTATTTTCATGCCAACAGATATGTTTGCAGAGTTACTATCTCTAGTACAAAAAAACCTTTTGGAGATTGTAATAACAAAAACTAGCAGCTACATTGTTATGCTTTATTGTAAGGCCTTAATTCTATTGCTGCTTTCCATCTGTCTACTCAGTCTCCCTGTAGCTGGCTATTCTCTTTCCTCCTCCTATCCCAACTTCCTAGCACCAGACCTAAAGGCAAAAAAAAAAATAAAAAAAATAAAAAAATCCCAGGTTTATGCTTTTCTCCCTCAGAAAGTTGGTGCTTTAGAAACAAATAGAAAAGGTGTAATTAAATTGTTATCAGGCAAACATAATAAAACCAGAGCATTAAGAAAAGATCATATATTTAAAATAGAATTCCATACCTTCTCACTGTTCTCCACAAGAAAGTTCCAAATTCTGTTTAACTAGAAACACTGCCTGGCAATCCATTCATAGAGGAAAGAAAAATTGCAATATCACTGCCACAGGTAACTTGACTCAAATTGACATTACGTCATGCTATGGTTTGAATGTTGGTGTTCTCCCAAAATTCATATTGAAATCCCATGTGATGATGGTAGGAGGTGGAGTCTTTGGGAGGTGTTTAAATACTGAGGACAGAGCTCACATGAATGAGATGAATATCCTTACAAAAGAGGCTTGACAAAAACTGGATATGATATGGCCTTGCCCTTGAGGAAGTCCCAAAGTAGGGAGAACATCCACAAAACTAATTAAATTATAATCTTAAGATATGTCTATTAATAAAAATACTACACATTTTGCCTTGTACCATTGGTTGGTACGGTATGTGTCAGGCATTTGAAATTATGGAAGATAATAACTATAAGGACAATGAGGTTGAGTGTCAAGGTATTGTCAAGGTATATTTATGCTCTTCAGAAATAAAGGGAATTTATATATGATGCTACAGAAAGTTAACAAGGGGGTGGGGGATGGGGAGAGGCTTGACAGCTAGCTGCTTAGCCCCGTCAACCATGTGAGGACCTAGCAAGAAGGTGGCATTCTGCAACCCAGAAGGGGGCATTCGCTAGACACTGAATCTGCTGGCACTACAATCCTGCATTTGCCAACCTTCAGAATGGTTAAGAAATAAATGCTTGTTGTCATTTTATTATAACAGCTCAAACAGACTAGGACATATTACTTTTTCAAAAATCTGGATTTGTCAGGACAGATTGGTATTTTAGAGGGAAGGAGGGAATGAGTTATAGGGCAAGAAGAGTTGAGGGAACATTGGAGATAAACAACCTGATTACAGATGTTGCCTGGGGCCAGCTTTGAGTATAGTTCAAATAGGTGGAGCACTTGAATCACTTTCTTTTACCCAGGCCCCGACCTGGTCCCGGAATTCAATCTTCAGTATTCCTTCAAATCAGACACTACTCTGAACAGGTAAAACATATTACAAAATGGAATAGTAAATACTATATCCCTATGTTAGGGAATAAAGCCATTTTACATTTGAGTTATGTATGTGCTATGCCATATAAAGTGATATAGTGATGAAGATTACTTCAATGTGATGAAACAAATTTGGGAAGGCCACTAGATATGTCCACTCACTTGAGTAATATATGTAGGTCTAAGATTCACATATGAGTATGTTCAACTCCTCAAACCATGTTGCTTTTTTATATCTTACCTTCGTAAACTTAAAATTACTGGATACTTACTCATCTAATAGTCCCCCAAGGCCCTATTACTTCAGTCTTAAGTATCCTACTCTTATCATTATAGAATATTAATAGAAACATTTAGTTAGGAAACCTCTCTAGAATAGTTAATCCAAGGGAAAATAATCAACAAAAGGCAGTATTTTACTGGCTGAATTTAAATGTCAGTTTCAAAAAGGTACTTATTTTCACTGAGTACATTTTAGAACAAATATCATGACCAACCAACCATTAATGTCTACTCTAGACAAAATTATGAAATAGCTTAACTTTGCCTTTCAAGACCTCAGCCACATAACTGTATCTTACCACATTTTAAGAAGGATCTGAAAATCATTTGCACTCAAGATTAAGTACTTCAAAATAGACAAAGGGCTTTGCTTTTTATAGGACTTAAAGCTTTATGGTGCTGCCTGGCTTCTCAGATCCTTCTGTATGTTTACAGGTAGTATAAAACTTTAAGAGGGAAACATCTTCCAAAATTATTTGATACAGAACACTTCTATGTCCACATAGAATATTAAGGAGTGCATTTTGGGAAATGCTACCAGTCAAGTTTTTCCTGCAACTACAACGGTTGAATTTTCCTCCATGAGTGCTTGATGAGTAAAAACCATAAATAAATGGTTCAAATTCTAAAATACTTTAGAATCATTTAACACAAGAAGTGCAAATTTATACTCTAAAAACTATAAAACATTGTTGGAAAAAATTAAGATCTAAATAAATGGCAAGACATTTCATGTTCATGAATTGGAAGACAATATTATTAAAATGACAATGATCCCCAAATTGATCCATAAATTCAATACAATTCTTAGTAGAATACTAGCTGACTTCTTTGTATAAACTGATCCTAAAATTATATGAAACTCAATAGCAATAAGTTAATAGCTTGAAACAAACAAAAAATAAATAATTTTTTTTGCAAGACCCCCATATTCCAATTCCAAAATGGAATATGAAGTAACAGTGATCAAGGCAATATGGAACTGACCTAAGGATAAACATACTGGTCAATGAAATAGAGTTCAGACAACAGAAATAAATCCTTGTAATACAGTCAACTGATTTTTAGCAAGGGTACCAAAATCATTCAATAGGAAAAGACTATTCTTTCCCTATCAATGTAATAAATGGTGCTGTAACAACTGAATAGCCACATGCAAAAGACTGAAGTTGGACCCTTGACTTACATCATATATGATAATTAACTTTTAAAAATGGATCAAAATCCTAAAAGGAAGTGTCAAATAATGAAACTCTTAGAGAAACACATAGGGGTAAATTTTCATCACCTTGGATTTGAAACACCAAAAGCATGAGCATCAATAAAAATATAGACAAATTGGACTTTCTCAAAATTATACACTTTGTGCTACAAAAGATACAATGAAGATAAGCCACAAAAGAGGAAAAAATATTTGCAAATCATATTGAATAAGGGACTTGTCTCCAGAATATATAAAGATTTCTCTTATAATTCCTAATAATAAAAATTAAAATAATCCAATTTTTAAAAGGGCAAAGGATCTGCACTGACATTTTTCCAGAAAATTATCAAATGACCAATAAACACAAAAAAATGGGCAACATCATCTTCAGGGAAACACAAATCAAAATCAATGAGATTCCACTTACACCTAGTAGAATGGCTATACTCAGAAAGTCAGATAATAAGCGTTGACAGAAGTGGAGGAATCAGAATCCTCATACTCAGGGGTGGCCAACTTTTCTGTATATAAGATCTACTTTTTATCTTAAAAGTGTGTCGCGATCAACTTGTTGTCATAGGCATAGTCTAAGGGGGAAGAAGGGGTGTGAAATGCATACTATGTTTATACACTGTGTTTCAGTATAAGGTGCATTCCAGCAAGGTATGGGTAGATAAGTAAAATATATGTTCAAAACTATTTTTTATTTTTTAAATCACTTAGTAAGTTTTCAAGATATAGGCTCATGAAGAAAATAAATTTCCAGACCCAACTTTTGATAGCAGCATTCCGTACATGCGGTACCTAAAAAATTCGATTTTCCAACACTTTTTCAAGATAGATTTTTACTAACTTAAAATGCAATTTAAATTTTTTGTCAACTGCAATGTATAAGTTGTTGTACTATTTGTTCATAAATATGAAAAAGTTATTATAAAAATGCACAGTATGGCTGATAATTTGATTTCAATATTTCACTTTCGCGTTTTTTTTTGGGCCAGGAAAATTTATCATGAAAGAATAATATGACTTACTTTTTGCTAATCTATCAATAGCTCGCTGAGTACACCTCATACTGAAATATAGACATACGGCTTATCTACCTACGTAAAAAACAACAACAATAATTATTTAAAG
>PVKE010023257.1:0-24813 GCA_004027555.1 Craseonycteris thonglongyai
AGAGAGAGAGAGAGAGAGAGAGAGAGAGAGAGAGAGAGAGAGAGAGAGAGAGAGAGAGCATCTCTTTTCCTATAAGGGCACTATACTAATTCCCTCATGGGGGCCCACTCTCATGACCTCATTAAACCTAATTACTTCTTGAAGTCCCCATGTCCAAATATCATCACACTGGGGCTTATGACTTCAACATAATGAATTTTGGAGGACACAATTCAGTCTACTACATATAACATACGATACTATTACAAGTACCTAAATTGTAAGTATACAACTCAAAAAATATTTTTATGCGATGAACAGACCCATGTAACTAGTGTATAGATCAAGACAGGATATTACCACCACTCAGAAACCCCTCTCTGCTCCTGCCTCAAGGATAGCATTATCCTGACCTCTAATAATCACTGGTTAGTTTTGTCTCTTTTTGAGCTTTCTGAGTATTCTGTGAAAATATTCATTGTAGAATTTTTCACAAGTAATTTGATGGACATATGTACACATTTCTGTAGGCTACAGATCTGGCAGTGAGATTACTGAGACATTAGGTGTATGTATGTTCAGCTTTACTAGATACTGCCAAAGAGTTTTCCAAAGCGCTTGAACCAATTGACACCCCCATCAGTTTCAGAGTTCTTATTGCTCTTTCTCTTCACCAACATTTCGTGTTGCCAGTTTTATTTATTTATTTTTAGCCATTCTGGTGGTATAAAATGGTATCACCCATCGTTTTAATTCATTCCCTGATGATTAATGAAGTTGAGCACATTTTCTTATTTGTTTTTATTTAAGTTGCTTTTAATTAGGCTTTCGTGACTTTAAAGTAGACCCACTCAACTTTGTGTCATTCAAAGGGATAAGGTGCATACTTTTAGTCCCAGCTTTCACTTTGTTGGTACTCTATGGTGCTTGGGCTAGCATTAAGCCACTGATAGCAGTGTTTCGGGTCCGGCCCTTGACAAGTCAGGTATGAAACCATATCTTGATAGGTTTTGGTAAGAATATCATGAATACTGGAATTGAATTTCTTGAGGAAATTAGCTCTAATTCTGCCTCCTTTATCTATATAACTTGTAGATCAACTCTGTCTGTGGTTGAAGGGCTATATGGGTTTTCCTTGGCTGGTCTTTCATGAAGCCATTGACCCTTATGCTTATCTGGGTGCCCCTCAGATAGACAATTCAATGCTTTGTCTTCCTGGCTTCATAGGAATTAATGTTGAGATGAGTTTATAATCGTCATGTCTCCTCCTACCTTCCCTGAAACTGTCAGGGCAACGGGACTGTTTATTGATGGAAGCCTGGAGCATTATCTATTTTTAGGTGTTGTCACTGCCAGGATCCTTTCTCTAAAATAGTTCTTTCTTCTTTTTGTTTTGCCTGTTTGAAAAATCTCAAGTTTGGCAGATGATTACCATCCTCGTGGTGTTGCTCAATTTGCTGTGGTATACCAACAGAGTTGATTCAATTCAAGGCAAAGATGCTGGCTCTTGGCAGGTGTGGCCCCAGGTAATCCCACTGAGTGATACTTAACTTTCTTCCCAAACAGGAGCCACTCGAATAACATGTTTTCCAGGGAACTTTGAGTTCATTTTTAAATGAAACTTTGGAACCACTTTAGATTTTAGAAACTACATGTTCATACCTTTAGAGTTGCCTTAAAAAAAAAAGTGTTATTTGCAAGGCTTTACATTTAGCCTATCTCTTCTTAAAAGTAATGGTGTTACTATATTTTTATAACTTGCAAGTTTAGACTTCTCTATGAGTTTTGTGTTTCAACTTGCTATCATACACCCCACGGTTTTAACTTCCAGGAGAAAAACAAATTGAACAACCCAGTTTCCTCTTACCAGGTAGCATTTTGGATGTCTGGGATTCAAAAGGATGCTTCACTTTGATTAAAAGTGTGTTCTTGTTTTCTCTATCAACCAAGCATTAGATAATTATTAGGGACGTCATCTAGGGGTGAATAAACTTCCCAGGGGTGGCTGATTCATTTTGGGATCCTTGCTGAGATGGTCATTAAGAAATGCCAGTCAGTGAGGAATGGGCACCTGCTTTGTTTCGCATTGAATAAAGACCATTTTATTTCTCCTAGACTAAAGCATACACACAATCTCTCTCTCTCTCTCTCTCTCTCTCTCTCTCTCTCTCTCTCTCTCTCTCAAAACAACAACACTGAAGAGCAGCTTCTGCCTGCCAAGCTTGAATCAACTACTGCTCAGTAAACACCACTCCCTAGGAGCTATCTCCACCTGTCATCCTCTGATTCTCTTGTCCCATCTTGGTTCCCTTGGGGACAGCAGGTTTGCTATTGGAGCTCTGTTTGAGCTCTTGTCACTAACTTATACCTGTGGTTAATTTTGATTGTCCCGCTGATTTAGGTACTTGTTCTCAGTGGTGGCTGTCACATGCTTGTCAGAGGTACGCAAAAACATGGCATTTAGTGGTGTTTTTCACTGTGTATTCAGAGATTTGAGACTTTTTTAATGTAATTAATTCTCAAGCAACAATCAACTTTTGTGAGATGAATAAATATAGCAATGTAGATGTTTGTGACTTACTGTAAGTCTTTTCTGCATTGTGCTTTGAAAAATGTGTTCAGATTTTCTTCCTTCCTGTAACTCCTAAATGCTTAGAAATAACTGATTTTAGATGGTTAAACATAGCTTCTCCAATGCATTTATTTAGAGAGAGTCATCTCAAATCACAGTTTTTTTAGTTCAAAGAAATGAAACAAAATTTATATTTTGAAGTCATTTGTCATTAGCAAAGACAATCATCTGTTGGGGGTTTCATTTCTTTTTCTTTTTAATCTCTTATAGACCACATGGAAAGCTTCCACTTGGAAATTTGTATATTGTTTTCTCTCAGGAGAGATTATCTATTGGCAGAAGGTAAGAAGAAAAGTTAGCTCACCTTGAGAGTGTCTCTCAGTTACTACAGGGAGGGGAGGGTGGAGAAGCTGGCTAAAACATGGCTTCTTAATAGTGGATTTCAAACTCCAGTGCACATCAAAAGTAGCTGATATATCAAATATAACTCATAGGTCTCACTTCCAGAGTTTCTGATTTGGGGATGGCATGGGTCTTGGCAATCAATTTTTTAGCAGGCACACCAATAATTCTGTGGATGATCCAAGACCATATGATATAAAATATTGATCTACGGTCTCTCATTAGAACATGATGTAAAGGGCTTGAAGCAGGTAAGCAGACTCTGGCCACTGTGAGCTGTAGTAATATCATAATTAAGAGAAAGACTGTCTCTTTAGGTATAAAGTTCTAAGCTGTCTTGGGCTAGGTTCTCTGAAAGCAGAGCCTGAGACCTGCGGCATTTGGGTGTACGTGATTTATCAGAGTGATCTCAGGGAAAGAGAGTACATGAAGTAGGACCAAGCAAGAAGCTAAGCAAGGCCATGGTCTCAGCTAGAGGCCAGCTTTAACCTGATCCCGTGAGGGAGCTCTGGGAATGAGTTGACCACATAGCTGGTTACAGCTGAG
Source organism: Craseonycteris thonglongyai (assembly GCA_004027555.1). Taxonomy (NCBI): domain Eukaryota; kingdom Metazoa; phylum Chordata; class Mammalia; order Chiroptera; family Craseonycteridae; genus Craseonycteris; species Craseonycteris thonglongyai. The sequence continues at coordinate 3,500 of PVKE010023257.1, forward strand.
GAAAGGAGTTCAGCCTTTTGTATCCCATGCCAGTCAGTCACTGTTGTGGGCTGCTTTGGGATAGGTGGGGGATGTAATCTCCTGGATAAAGTGACTCTTGTTCTTCTGAGGGTACTTTTCCTGGGAGGTGCCATTAGCAACCAACACTCATGGTAACTGTGAGGAGGTGCTCGGGATCAAGGGATCCAGGAAACACACCATATACTTGCTGCTTTTAAGATGCCTTTTATAATTACAAGGGAAAACTTGGACAGCAGATATACTTGGCTTTTCATTTTTTAATATTTTCCTCCTGGTGCCTCAGTAGGAATTGTCATCCTGCAGCAAATATAGAAAATAAGGCAACCTCCTTTGTCAATTTTGTTTCCTATTCTCAATAAGAGAAACAGTGACTTCAAATATTGAATTATGGATCCTCGGGCTGTAGTGAAATCTTAATGTGTTTTACTCAAAACTTCATTTGCAGATAACTGTCTCGTATTTCTTGTAATGATATTGCTTTGGAGGGTAGGGAGAATGTTCCCTTGTTTAAAACTTTCAATGAGAAATATGATGTTTTGGAAATTACTGAACTGGTTGTCATTGGTTACTTGACTTTATTAAATAAAACAGCCTCTTCTAAACCATGTTTTGTGGAACATCGGTGTCTTTTGTACTGTGTTCTATACAACATAAGTTCTATGTTCAAATAATTTTAGAGGCATGCTGTACACTATATTTGCCTCTAGGAGATTCACAAAGCACTTTGGCCTATTGAAGGCTCTAAATAATCTGCAGGAAAAAAATTATTTGCCTTTGCTTAACCTATTTCCCAAACTTAATTTGTTTATGGAGGAGCCACTTACCATGACTGCCTCCTTCTTTTCTATTTTTTTTTCAGACTATATGTTACTATCTTATCAAACTAATATTCCATAGAACATAGTTGGAGGAATACTGAAATAATATTTTTTTGAGAGACAGAGACAGAGACAGAGAGAAGCAGGTGGGCCCAGAGCAGTCTCCACAGTTGTATGTTATCAGTTCTCCACACAGCCTCACTCCATACAGGTGGGCAGGGGCCCCACAGGGCCAGAACTGGGCCAGGGGCCTCCAACATGGTAGGCATGCCCCTCAAGCCAGGAGCCAAACTGGGGGAGTGGGGGTGAGAACCAAACTGGGGGCCTCCCACATGGGAAGCACACCCCAGCTCAGCACATGGGTCCGCATGGGCAGGGGGCCAGGGCTCAATCCCTGGTCCCCACGGCTGCAAAGTGAGCGCTACACCCACTGAGCCATCCTGGTTTTTCTGAAATAATATTTTATTCCTCATCATGTATCACCAGCACATTGGTAAGCAGCAAAGAACTGGTTCCACACTTTTATTTTGTCAAACCAGCCTTGATGCCTTATCTACATGCAAGGCAAGTGCCAAGCAGATTTGAGGATCAGGGTAGTCTCTTGAGAACAAGGACAGGTTATTTGTTTTTTATGCTGAAGGGGCCACAGAAGCAGTAACATTTAATATGACCTTACCATAGATATATTAGTCACCATAAAACATTTTATTTAGCCTACACTACAATTTACTTAATGGATAGTGAGTTTCACGAACAGCTAGTACCCAGCCTCAAATGTTTATTACATGTCTGTTCTTTTTGGAGTGATTTTGCTTGGGAGAGTCATGCAAGAGTAAAAAGACAGAATACTAAAAGTTCAGCCAGGCCACAACAGGGTTGCTCTGATAAGAACTGTGGTATAGCATTTCTGAATTCATAGGTATTCTCATGTTTTTAGTAAAAGATATTCTGCCATTTTCCAACACTCTTTCATTAAAAAATTACTTGGATTGTCATGGCTATATGGCATGTCCTTTTTGCACAAGACAGACTCTCTATGACTAGTATTTTTCTAATGAATTTTGAATTATAAAAGACAGAAGTAAAGCAATATTTATTTTATTTAGAAGAAACATTGTGATTCATTACATTTTGTATGGCATTTTGAAGTTTAGAGAGAATGTCCCTCCCCTTTCAACAGTCATTTTTGTTCTTACAAAAATCCCATGAGAATAGCAGAATTACAGGCACCATGAAAGTGGCCACGGACTCTTGGGAGGCTGGCCAAAGCAGCCTCATAGAATTCAGAAGTTGTCCTCAGTAACAAGCCCTCCTGGGGTTTGTTTTCTTGCACCATAAGAACATTCTGGAAGGAAACCACAAGATTATCTCTGATTTGCTCTTACTTCCTTCATGCTTAGTTATGCTCAACCAGTTTATCATTGAGATTCAGTCACAAGCTTACTGGTTCCTAATCCATTGCTTTGCATTAGTGATCTCTTGGATCAAGAGATGTGGTAAGATTCTAGGGTACATGTGTAGGCTACATGCAAACATGTAGGAGTTTATGGGGGATGAAATACCAAAAGGGCATACTTAGACAGAGTCCTGTGTTCCCTGCTGTGGAATGTGGATTATCTGTAATAGAAAACTGGAGGAATCTAGGATCTTGGCCGCTTTGGGCAGGATAGAAAAGAGTTTGAAAATGAGGAGGCTGTTACATAGATACAGAAGACAGGTGTTGAGGGTTTGGGAAATAGATAAGGCTCAGGCAATGCAGAAGATTCCTGAGGTAGAATTGACTGGTTTGGGTGGTAATAGAGATACAAGAACTAAGAATATGTCTGAGGTTTCTAGTACAGGTGGACTCTAATTTTATTATTAGAGAAGAGAAAGTGGGGAGGAGAACTGGTTTGGTAGAGTGGGAAGAGGAAGAGTCACAAAGAAGTCATTTTGGGACATGATTCATTTGAAGTGAAATATTTGGAAAGTCGCTTAAAATATCTACCCAAATTACTGAGAAGAGGAACAAAGCCCAAGCTTTAGATCTGGAACAACCATGTATAAAGACCTGCACATGGACCAGCATATCCAGGAAGAGTGTGACGCTAGAATGAATCAGCCCACAGAACTCAGCTACGTTAGAAATGTCGTAAGTTTTTATCATTTATAGTAGCCTGACCAGAGGTACTATTTTAAGTGGGACAGAAAAGAATGGCACTGTCCCATTTCAAATGGTGTGTATGGTCAGCCTCCTGACACCTCGAATTTAGCCCTGCGAGACTAGGCTGGCCATAGGTAACTTTTGAAATGGGACAGTACCGTTGTTTTCTGTCCTGTTTAAAATGGTACATCTGGTCAGCCTATGTCAATTTTATTTCATATCATGTGCCCCTCCTTTTAATCCAGGGAAAAACTTAATTCCATTTATTTGAATTTCCCTTCCCCTTTTGTTCCAAGGCGTCAGGGCGCAGAGTGACGATCTGGTCCTTGGTCATCTATGCAGGTAGGTTGTTGCTGAGGCTGCCATCATTTCTACTAGGTCCCCTTGTGTCTCCCATGGCTACGCCATGCGGTGCGTCCTGTGGTTCTGTCTGCCCAGCTTAAGCTCCCCCCAGCCCTTCCACTTGGAGTTTTGCTGTCAACAGTGTGAGACCATGGGGAAGCATGGTTGCTCTAGGACTTTTTGGTATCTCTCTTCTTTCCTCGCCTTCTACTAGCCCAGGGACATCTCTTTGTAGGGCAGAGAAGGAAGGAAGGAAGGATGAAGCCCCCTCCTTATTGCTTCTTACATGTTCTCCCATCCTCCCCCAAACCACCACATTCTCTTAAAGGCTGAAACATATTTTTAGGTGTGTGGGTGGTGGTGGTGGTGGTGGTGGGAGAGTGGTGGGGGGCAGACTATTTCTGGGCACTCATGCATGCCTCTGGAGGTCATGGCATCCCCAGAGTACTACCAACCTGAATTGGAGGAGGGAAACAAACAAATACAGAGAGAAAAAGGGATTCATCTTTGAAAAGACTATCTGGCCCCAGTGTTAAAGTAAGAAGAGAAGACGATTAGGTCTGTGAGCTACAAGGTGTAGAGCCAAGAGAGAGCAGAAAGATGGTGTCAAATGAAGGAGCCAGAAAGCTTCTGGAAGACGCAACAAAATCACACCTCCCAGGATGCCAAGACATAGGGCACTGCCCCAGCTGTGACGATAATTGGAAATGCTAGAGGAGGGCAAGTGGGTCCAGAGCCCAGGTTTTTAAAGTATGTGTATGGTCCAGCCTGTGTTTGGGAAGAAGCATCCGTCACACTGGGCTCAAATGGAGCCACCTCTATCTTGTGCATAATTATGTCATGCCACGTATTGTATTTTCCTGCTCTTCTCTGCTTCACTGATGGTTTCCCTCCCTGGACTACAAGTTCCTTAGGGGGCAGAGCAATGCACTTAATATTCTTATATCCTCAGCCCTTAGGGAAATGTCACATAGATTTTTAATGAGTGACTTATTTAGATTCCTTCATTCGATTTAAAGGGTGACTAAAAGCCAAGGTTTTCTAAAAGGGTTAGTGTTTTATCTGCCCAGGGATAAGACTGAAATAATCCAAGATCTCAGAAGAATTCCCCTTTAGTGCTGTGCTGGACTGAAGCAGGAGAGCTGGGTTCTGTGCTGGTAGGTCTAGTCACCTCATTTCCTGATTCTAGTGACAGGGTGGTTAGCACCACTGGTAGCTGTTTGGTTAGGTCCCATGGAGTGAAAGATAGGGTTTGGATATTTGCTGTGTTGACCTGCTCATTTGTGCCCTAATGTAGACACTGGAGCCATAATATATTTAAAAAAAATCTTAAATCATAAATGTAATTCAGAAATATAACAATTCATCACAGATCTATATACCCACTGCACAAGGCTCTTGAGAAATTGACATACAAAGAGAAAGGATACAAATATACAGGTCTTATTATTTTAAAAGTTTCCCTTTTAGTACAGGAGGATAAGGCAAGTCAAGAAATAGCTATAATTCAAGGAAGATTAAAGTGCAATTGTTGAAAAAATGAAGTAATGGAGAAAAGAGGTTTCTATTTAACTAAAACCATAGACAAAACAGAATTTCCCATTTCTTAAATATTCCAAATAAAAGTTAATTTAATAAATCTTACAAAGTAGAAAGACAATTTTTGTATCATACTTACCCTTTGCAAAAAGGAAAAAAAATTCTTCAAAGCACAAAACAATAACATTTAAGGATGGGATCTAACTTATGCCAAAGGTTTATTTCCCAGCAAAGAAGAAAGGTCCCAGGAGCAGGGAGGAGATCACTGAAGAAGAACCAGAGCTCAGTTTCCATTTATGGAGATGTGTCTAATTTTTGCCAAGGAATTATACACTGCAGACTGACTCCTTTTTTAGCTTCTAAATCATAGTTGAAGTGGTACAGAACTTGGAACCATTTCATCAGTGTTTGAAGTTGCTCAGGGATCCTTAGGTGAAGGGTGATGTGTAAATCCAAATAAATATTCTCTCTATTTCATTATTGTTGTGATAAGTTATGTTATCAGAAATACAGGCTATTAGAATCAGACTGGGAGCAAAAGGGATACGCAGGCATCTAAAGACTGTATTTCACAGCTGTGAACACCCAAAAGAACTTTTGGCAGAGCATCATAAGCTATAAATTTACAACCTGCACAGGCATCCAAGCTTTGTTGGGGGGTGGGGGAAGTCCTCTGACAATATGTTATTCTAAACGTCTGGCTTCTAATACATTCTTATTTATGTCAGTATAAGTAGGGAGTAGAGAAGGGGCTGAAAAAGAGGATATCAAAAGCATTTTGAAGGACCTGTAGATTTTCTTTTTCTTATTTTCCCCCAACATTTTCAGGTTCTGTCTGAAACTAACCATTTGGACAGAAATAATGAAGTCATATTTATTGACTGCCAGCATATTTATTGCACTAAGGGACTTCAGAATAGATGCTTAAGGTTGATCCTTGCAATTCTAGAACATCTATGTAGAGGACAAAGACCGATCTATGAGAAAACGTGGGGACCTCCCTTAGAAGAAGCTCTACAATTGAATGGTGGGATGTGTGGTTTGGAGTCTTTGAGCTAGAGAGGACGGGGTAGGGACTCACCTTCCATCTCCAAGAGGCTCTCTGGTATTCTAGAAACCGAAATGATCTTCAGGGAGTTTTTTTTTCCTTGTATATTGTAACAACAGAACCATTAGAGGAAGGAAAGAAGCCCAGAAATGCTGCTCTTTGTCCCTGGAGGTGATGGGAGCTTCCTCCTTGGCACCCAGGTACCCTGTGCAAAGCATGTGCACAGGAGCCCAAGGTCTGGCTGTGGGAAAAGCAGGTGTCAGAGCTGATATTTCACCAGGACCCCATGTTCTTCCTCAACTGTGAAACAGACCATGGAGCTGGCAGCCATGGTCTTGCTCTCTGGTCATTGCCCCTTTCTTGGACTTCGTGGAGTTGTCTGAGCTCACGAGCAGTGACCTGGGAGTTTCTGAGGGGTTTGAACAGTTGCTCAGCATTACGTTCTCTCTGGCATCTGGGAAGGCTGCCTATGGCAAGAACACTCCAAGCTGGTCAGGTGAGCCTCTCTGCCAGAGCCGGGTGCCTGAGCCAGCCACTCTGAACCCCTTTCAGGAAGATTTGCTTTTCCAGGCCCTCAGCCCACGAGGGTAGCAGAGCTATGTAAACAGAAAATGCTGAGCTTGCCTGTCTCACTGTATCTGCTCACACAGCCTGTTGGATGACTACAAGATGCCCTCTGGGGTTCTGGGGGTCCCTGGAAGGTAGCTGACATGCTCATCATCAGTCAGCTCTCACTTAGTTCACACATTTCAGACTCCTGCCCTGCTCTGACCCATCTCTGAAGGTGTGTCCACTTCTTCGAACACCTCAGTTTCCCTCTGGACACTGCCCCAAGGTGCTGGAGCTCCCGAGGTGCCCAGGTGGGGAGGGGACTGTGCCCAGGGGTCACCCTACCTACAGGACACGTTCTGTTGATGGCCCAAGACAGGGCCATCTTTGGGCTGAGGGCCTCTACAAAGCTATTTTTTTTTGTAGTACTTTCCCTTTCCATAGCCCTGGGGCTGGCGTTCAGTGGGGGTTGGGGTGAGAACAGTTCTAAGGGGCGGCCTGTGTGCTGTTTGCCAGTTGGGCTCCCCTTGCTTTCTGAGGACCCAGCTCTGCTATTGGGTCCAGCTGACTGTGTCTGGCTCCCCCTTGGTTCGGATGTCTCACTAAGGAGGCTCCTCAGCCCTCACGCACATCCCTTACTAGTCACCCTCTGAGAAAGACAGGTGAGGCGCTCACTTTTTTCTTTTTCTGAGAGAAATAGGGCTACTTTTACTTTTGAAAATTATTAAAAAATTAATATTTCAATTAACATATGCATTAAGACTTAAAATAAAAAACTTAGTCACCAGCTCCGTCCCATTCAATCCTAAATCCTAACCCCATAGGTGGCCATGCCAAATCTAGCTGTTTCCTCTGGTGTTTGTTGTCACGTTTCTAAGTAATATGTTTCTATCATGCCGTTTTAATAATTTTGGACATTGTCTCTTAATTTCTTGTCAGAAAACTGTAAATGAGGGCTTACTCTTGCACAGACATCCCCAGTTCCTATTTCTACTCCCACGCCCAAATAGTATCACAAATTTTGCTTAATCATCAGTGCTTAGAGTATTATGGCTGTGGAAATACTAATGTTCACTGTTGAGTCTAGTAATACAATACAGTCATGCCTCTTATCTTGGAGTGAATGCTTTTCTCTTTTTCATTTGTTTCATTTCTGTGTCATTTTTCTCCTCAACTGCTCTAATGTCTTTGTCACACTTCCTTATCAATAATTTCCATATGCTCAAGCAAATTAATTTCATTTTTATCCCTTAAAATTGTTCTTCCTGGAGATTTTCATCTTTCCACTCTAATCTGGATGTAATGCTCTATTTTTAAATCTTATTCGGGATGGTTCTCTGTTTTGTTTTTTTCTTTTTCCTTCAATGACATCCTTTCTTAGTTTGCTAGGATGTACTTTCCAGCGGATTCCTAAGAAACAGTATAAAGAAAGTAAAATTTTCAAATCTGAGTGTTTGAAAATGTCTTTATGTTATATTCAAACTTCACTGACAGTTTGTCCAGATATCGAGTTTAATTTTTCTTCAGAATTATGAAGCCACTGCTGCATCTCCTTCTACCTTACATAATTGCTGCGGAGAAATCTGATGCCATTCTGACTCATAATTCTTTATGTGTGACCTGTTTTTCTCTCTGGAAGCTTAAAACAATCTTCTTTTTATTCCTGAGGTTTTCAAATTTCATGGCAATGTGCCTTGGTGTTCATTTTTCATTCATTGTGATTGTCTATTTTAATCTAGAGATTAAGTTAAATTAAAATTTTAATCTTTAGTTCTGGAGAATTTTGTTATAAGAAACGTGTGCCTTTCATTGTTTCCTCTTCACGGGTTTTTTTTTTCTTTTCTTTTCTTTTCTTTTTCCTGTTCTCTCTTCATAGAATACTTATTAGTTAGATACAGGGCTCTCAAATTGATCTTCTAATTTTCTTACTTTTTCTCTTAATTTTCCTATCTCTTTATCTGTTCCATTTCCTTTTGATTGCTTCACCTTATTTTCCAACTCTTTCATTCTTGCCGTTATGTTTTTAATTTCTGGGAACTCTTTATATTGTTCAAACTCCACACCTGCAACCACAAACTTTTATTTTTTTTCTTTTGGCAGCCAGATCTTGTTTCAAGGAATATCTTTGTTTATCTTTCTGAGGATAGTAGTCACAGTTTCTGTGTGTGTTGTCATTGTTTTGGGATTCTCTTAGCCTGCTTTGGTCCCTCTCATACTAGAGGCCTTCCTCAAACGTCTGGTTATTCTAGGCTGTTTGTTCAGATTCAAAATGAGACACTTCAAAGGAGGCTGAAGGTTCTGTGTGCTTTGGGTGAGTGGGTGGAAGGGGCTGTGGACTTTTGGGCATCCTTATGTAGGTTGGCCAGATGGAAGGTCAGCTTTGACACTGGAGATCTAACATCTGGTTTTCCTCAGACCAATATCTGAAGATATTTTTTATTTTATTTGCTTTTGTTATTGTTCATTGGTGTTTTTACATTTTGTTTTTAACTATTCAGTTTCTCTAGAGAAAGATCCTCACATTTCTTGGCTAGGGAGTTAAATCTGGCTCCTGGTTTTTGGAAACAGAGCTGGGAAAAGAAACTAAGGAGTCCTACCTAGCCTCATGTAGATTGTCATTTAATCTCATTTTTTTCATGTCTAGCCTTAAACCCTAACATATAATATGGTGACCACTGAGACTTGGGTTCAATATCCCCAGACAAGAATCCTCTGGGGTCTGTGTGGAGCATAGGTAGTGTTATAGAGGAGAACATAATTGACTGGTTGTATTGGGTAGGAGAATAATACGGGACTCGAATCAGGTTGTATATAGATTTTGGCACCACATTTTCTGCCTTGACATGCCCTTCTGCCTCTTCTGATAATGTGTTCCCCACATCACAGACTTACTTATCTGTGATCTCAGGTTCTACGTTTTAGGTGATCTCATTTCTTTTCAATATTTCCCTCTGTAGCAGCCTCCTCCTTGCTGAACCAAAACCACACTTTCATCCTTTTACCATTTTTCAAACTTTTGTTGAAATCGCTTCTCTGCTGATAAATCTTTTCAGCTGGTCATTTGTTCTTGCAGACTAAAATCTTCTGAATTCCTGTAGTGTCATTTGATAAAATTTAGGACTTAATCATATGTATGTATTGATCTGCCATGTGTCTGCTTTCCTGTATTTTGAAGATCTCTTTTGACCCATGTTCTCTGTTAAAGAGTCCTAGTTCCTGCTTACTTCTAAACTGTGTGAACTTGAGTAAAAGACTCAGATTCTACAGGCTTCAGTTTCTCACTTGTAATGGCATCCATAAAACCTTGTAAACAGAAAAGTAAGTGCCTGTGTAGTCAATCTTGTGTTGCTGTATGGCTGAATGAGATTGGGTATATGAGATTGCTCTGGGAGAAACAAAAGTGGGATGAAAATACAATACATCATGAGTAAAACTAAGAAACAGAGAGAACCTCTTTTTACAAATGGCAAAGAACCCCTTCCTCTCGAGTATCATGGCTTTCCCTGTGTTGATGTGTTTACAGCATATGGATAGGGGTGTTCAGTTAGTAACCTTCTACTTGATTTGGTCCAAATTTCTTTTCTCTCACTTCAGAACAGCTCAACATAACATGACTTTAAGTTTCACCTCCTGCTACCCCTTGGGTAGCTTGAAGAAGGTATAGGATGTTCCCAGTGTTATTTGCTCTCAGTTTGAACCTTCTCTTAAATTTTTTCTATTAAATTGCAAAGTTATGTTCTAACACTATAAATCCATGTCCTCCTACATTGTCTGTTGGGTTATATTACTTGTATAAATCAAGGAAAACAGCAGAGAGAAATAAGAATAAAATGTTAAACACAGTCATAATTTTATAACATAAATTATAACTTGCTGGAATCCATGACATTATAAGGCTATATATCATCACAATGGATTATTATGAGGATGAAATAGATATTATGAGGGAGTGCTTTGTAAACAATAAAGGGCTGCTACAAATGTTAAGGATTTGCTCTCATCATTGTCCGTCTCTCCAGGCCATAGTTTATTCATCTGTGAGAAGAGCTGTTGAGTTCTAGTTCTGTTATGGTGGTTTAAGCTGACTATAGCCCATCCCTCCCACTGATTGCAACTAAAACCTCAGAATAAAATTTAAAAAGTAGCTTCCGGAGTATTCTGAAAAGCCTTACATATGTTGAAGTAGGCAATAAGCAACATGATATGTTTGGAGAGAGATGCTCTGCAGCCCTCCTTACCGGACCTATAAATGTGTCCAGTGTCTGAAAATCTGACTTGAGGTTAACTCCCAGGTGGGAGGGCTAGGTATACAGAAGCAAAATGCCAATAGTCCTCAGATGGTTAACATCTCTGGACTTCACTCTTATTTCATTATAAATTAGTTCAGCAGAAGGGTTTTAAATCCTATGAACACACCCAGATGTGGACTCCATTTCTGTGTCCTCTGATGCAAGTATCAGAACATGATCCTGTTTATGCTTCTAGAAGGAAAATGTCTTAATTTACTTACAAATCTTAGTAGCAACATTCTTCAGTTACAAGTTGATGATGTATATAGTTCCATCAAGTAGGTCATTCTCTGTTAAAAATAAAAACACTGCTTTTTGTGTCTTTAAAAAATGTTGAAAACTGATGATGTACAACTATGGAGACTGCTCTGGGCCCTCCCCTTTCTCTCTGTCTCCATCTCTGCCAAAAACATAAAATAAATCTTTAAAAAAATGTTAATTTACTCTCTTGGTATTCAAGCCTAGGAAAGTATGGTTTTTCTCTCCATGAAAAGAGAGAATTTAAAGAATCCTAGAGCTTCTGTACTTTAGGAAAGAATTAAAATATTATTTATAATAATGTCTAGGGGATGCTGGGATGGTTCAATGGGCTAAGCGCTTGTCTTGCAGCCCCAGAGCCTGAGGACCGAATCCCGACTCCAGCCCGTGTGGATCCATATGCTGAACTGGGGTGTGCCCTCAGTTCACTTCTTGCCGGAGCCTATGTGGCAGGCTCCCAGCTCAGTTCCTGCTCTGTGCAGCCCCGTGCCCACCTGTGGAGTGAAACTATATGGAAAACTAATGCTGTCAACTATGGAGACTGCTCTAGGCCCTCCACCTACTCTCTGTCTCTCTGTCAAAAAACAATAAAAATAAATCTTTAAAAAATAATAATGTCTAATAATACTATTTTCTGTTTTTGTAAATCTAAATGGTTTTATGCTCTCTCCACATTCAAATAGTAACAATATTAATAAGTGTTTCTAATCACTGTTTATGACAGAAAATGCTGAGGTGGCTTTATTTCTTGTTGAACTAATTGAATAGAATTTTGTTTCCCTATTCATGTTTTTAAAAGCAAGGGCTGACCCAACATTCAACTATCAAAGTAATCCACTACATCAACAAGCTAAAGAAGTAAAATTATATGATCATATCAACTGATATGGATAAAGCATTTGACAAAGTCTAACATCCATCATGATAAAAGAAATGTTCAGCAAGGAATCGAGGGGAATTTCTCTAACTAGGAGAAGAACAACTATAAGAAATCACTAGCACAAAACAGTGTGGTTGGGTTGGCAGTGCTAGTCCATCAGGGGAATAGTGCGTTGGCATTGTGGTGGCTGGGGTGGGGGTAGAAATGCACTATTTGAAAACACTATTTATGGGCAGACACTAAAAATGGGGAGCAGAGCATTGAGATGGTGCTGGTATGTTTGGTCAAAGTCACATCAGATTTATAAATTTTCCAGGAGCCATCTTTGAATAGCAAGGTTGTGGTACTGGTGTGTCCTGTGGTTTGTAGAAACAGCTGTGCCTAATATGAAGAAATGACACAATAAATTCATGAAGTAGAAGGGTCAGTCAGTTCATTAGGTGTATTTAATTGTCCATTTTCAGGATTGATTTGACCCAAGAATTTTGCCTGTATTGTCAGTATCCATAAGCATCAACTTAAATATAGTGGAGATTACATATTCAATGTGTGACACTGATAGCAGCAGATATTGGTCTACCAGTGTTTAATTATGACATGTCTGGTACAGTTAATTCCTTCCCCTTTTATAATTGCTGATATAGAGCTGTTAGACATTTTCCTTGGAATTTGCTGAATACACCTCTTGGCTCGCCCTTCTAAAATCTCATCCTCATTGATACAAAGGGAATGTTTCCAACTCAGAAGTTCCACTAATTTGACACCAACTTCTTACATGAGAATAAAACTTCAAAACTTGTTCTCCTTTTTTGACATGATTTGTATACTATCTTCAGAATACTGTTGTGTGATTACTTACATCAAAGGATGCTTCATAAAAACCAGTTATAATATGTTTTACAGCGGGGTAGATGTCTTTAATGTATCTTGATTGTAGTATTGCATCAAGGTACACAGAGAGTGTTGGCATTGCTAGAATTTAGGAAATCTACCAAAATATAAGCATAAAAACCACAGGTGAGGCAAAATTTCCTTGCAGTTCGATTATAAGAGGCAAGAGTAGATGACTTTTTCCTGCTACCTCTAAATCCAAGAAAATGAAGTCCCAACTTTATAAATGCCTTAGTAATCCTCAGAATGACTGATTTCAGGGCTTTGGTTTTATTCAAGCTCCAAAAGTCATCATCAAGATTTTGTCCTCAGTATCCCTGAGTACGAGAGTCAGCTGCAACAAGATGGAACTGGGTTGTCTGCTTGCTCATGCTCTCAAGATGGCAAGCAAATTTACTTTTCTTTGCTGTTATTTCACTTAAGGCAACCTTTAAAGATATATGCTTATCTTACAGTGAAAAGACAAGTACGTAAACCAGAAACAAAACTTGCTACCAAAAGGCATATTTAAACCAGAAGGACTATGGAAATGATTTAAATCTGATACTTTCTCACAAACACACCAGATGTTTTATATACCAAATTATCCCTTGGTGCTGAAATCTAGATCTTCTGACATCCAAATATTGCTATTGCAAGTGTTGAAATACTCCCAAATTTAACATGTGTACGGAAACCAAACCTTTCTCCAGATAAAACTATGCAATCTCAAATTATCCAAAGAGCTGTGATTTATTTCAGGAATTGCAAATGTGTGGCAAGTCATGGAAAACACCATCTGACATAAGGTGTTTGGGTTATACATAACATGTTTATTTTCAGAGGTTCAACACCATTAATCCACAACAGGTGTGGAGTCTATGATTTGAAGCAATTGTATTTTGAGCCATTCATATCACTGCTTAAAAGATGACTTAATTCTTCCCAGTTACCATATGTCCTAACCATGCAAATGAGAAGGAAAAGAACATCTGGTCGAGCATTGCTGTCTCTCCTGTCATGCAGGACATGTGGTATTGCATGTGCCCCTCATTGACTTCCTTTCGGATGTCAGCAGAGTGGATGGTTTCATATTTTACACAACTGGTACATTTAGGACATACCATCAATCTTAGCTCTGTAGCAGCCTTATTCTTCTGTGTTTCTATTGGGCTTTTGGAGATAAACTGTTTTTGGATTATGCAAACATTTCTCCTGGAGCTTCTAGTGAGAGTAGCATATTTCTGTAATAGCAACTCAGTAAACTTTGACAGTTTATGGGTAGAAATGTGGCCTAGAAAGAGACAGTTTTCTGGAACTCGTGAAATTAGGAGTTAGAAATTAGTTAGGATTTCTGTATTTTAGTGTTAATACTAACTTTATTTTAGCAGCCTTGGGAAAAATTCAATAAACTCTGTGTATTTTATTTAATCTCATAAAATGTAAAATAGCCACCAAATAATTGTCCTGCCATCGTGTTTGTTAATCACTGGATGGAGGCTATAATACCCATTGTGTATCATTATGTACAAAGCAAATCACCTGTTTTTAGGGTGCATACTTGAATGATAATTTATTTTTAAAAGCATAATTTGAGAATTACAGCATAAATTTGGTAACATCTTCATTCACTGTGTTACTTCCCATTTGGCCAATTTGGTCTTATTCTTACTTGCTTAGGGCTTGGACAGCAAATATGGGCATCATGAGATTGTAGTTTCTTGGGATCAGTGACCCATTCTTTGACAGTGCCAAACCCATCTTATGAAGGAGTGTTTATGCTGGCAAGGAAGACTTAGTCCTAAGCTAAGAAGAGCACATGAATCACCAGGACACAACCAATAGCCCTGTACTTATATATTTCTTACTCTTCTGAACTGAGATAATTTTATTGCTCATTTTTTTCCTAAACCTGTGTGTTTCCTGAAGAATATCTAAGTAGAATCATTTTTACAATGTGAAGAATATCTAAACTAGGAGATTTAGTTTCATATAGAGCTAGGGAAATATGGATTCATTTATATATATATATTTGTATCTGTCTATCTATCTATCTATCTATCTATCATCTATCTACCATCTATATCTATCTACCTATCTATCTAGCTAGCTAGCTAATTATCATCTATATCTATCTATCATCTCTATCTATTTATCTATCTATCTATCTATCAATATCATCTCACAAAAAATTAAAAGTGAGCAACATTGAAGATCTTCAGAACATGTTTAATGACCAATATAAACACAGAAGAAAATTTCTTTGTTACCTCTTTCCTATTACTATTCACATGATGAAACAAAAAAGGGCTTTTTGTTTCTCTCTTTTTTTTTTCTCCTGTATAATCAATTCTTTAAAAAGCTGTGAGAGCTAGACTGTATTTTCTTTAGCTTCTAAATACCAGCCAGCATGCTGGGGGCAGTTAAATAATAAATAATAATAAATACTGGGTTTATTGACTCCTGAACCCTTGAATTAATCAATTAATTATGATATTATGGCAAGATTAAAGAAATAAAATTCTAAAACTGACTGCAAGATGCAAATGGATAAATCCCCCAGCAGGAGTAATTGCAAACCATTTTGATCATATATAATATGATGATCAATTATTCTCTTTAGGGCCTGATAACTTACATTTATTTAAATACTATAAAGTACATCCCTCGAGGATCTTCTAAACATTACCTTTGAGGTAAAGCATTATAGTGAAATCACCCTTAAGACTAAAGCCACAGATTCAGAGTTGTGAATACCATTTATATTTGAAAGCATAATTTCCCTGAAAATAGTTCCCTTGCAACATACAATTTGGATATTCCAGTAAGTCTTAACAACCAGGCCACTTTCTCCTATTTGCATTGAAATCAACTTTCCTTTTCCCAGCCCCCAACCGCCAGTTAGGCACTAAAGTAAGAGATTTTAAGAGAACATTTTGATCAATTTATAAGAAACAATAAATAAAGAAGAAGAGTGAGTCATCAGGCAGAGAAGGAAGGGCCAGGTCAGAACTTGTAATACACAGTAATAACACTCAGCCATAATGAGGTGCACAAAGGTCTCCCCCATAGCTGCAGGGCACCAGAAAAATAATAAGTAGAGGTTTATGCTGGCTGTCAAGGATTTGTTTCTTGGGTTCACTTGCTCACCCTTGAGGAGTGTTCCAGCTGTGTAGTCAGAAGCCAGGGACCCTGAGTCCGGAGAACTCTCCTGAGTTTTGCCAGGAGATGTGGTCTTTCCAACAGATTGCTCAGAACACAAGCAGCAACCATAGCAAGAGAGTTTCTTTTGAAAAATTTAGATGCTGCCTTCAAGAAATCTATTTTCCCTATGATTATGGGTGTGCCTGGTTATAAATAAAAATATCTCGAAAGTCTTATTTCAAGGCCTTAGGAAGTTACCATTTAGGGTTGAAATCTGGACACTGTGTTCTGAGATTTTTCCTTTTTAAGGGCCAGACTGAATTCATTCACTTATTTAACAAACATTTGCTAAATATCTACTGTGTGCTAGATACTATAGATTCAAATAGGAATAGGATTTAACCACTGCATTAGGAATTCACTGAACCATCTCTTAGGGGTGAGTGGCACTTTTACATCCATTATCTCCTTTAATTAAAACTGATGCATCATATTTTAAGATATGGACTGTGTGTCTCAGTGAGTTGATATAATTTGCCTAAGTTTCCTTGGTGTCAAAATGTGGACTTATGAGTTCCCTGTGTCTTAGTCTGGTGCTCTTTCTTCTACATTATAGTGAATATCCTCCCTCTGAGTCTTGACTTTTTGTTTCATAAATTAAGGCAAGAGACTGTTTTGTCAAATTCTCTTCTTTTTTTCTCTAAACATTCTCTGTTTTATAAATAACCAGTATTTGGATACAAAGAATTAGACAGGACATAATTTCAATGACTCATCAACCACACTCAAACACCCTGAAACTTTGATAAACTAGTTGGCACAATGGCTTCCCAATTCAGATGGTGATTTTATTCCTGAGAACTTCCTGGTGTTAGTTTTCCATGATTTGCCAGAAGAGCTCTGAGATGTGGGTCTGGTATTGAAGACCATTTCTCCCCTCTTCCTATATAGTCTGTCCCTTCCCTAGGTCACAGTGATTGGGTCGCTAGTTGATAGTGTTTATTAAAGGTCTCCTAGCCTTTTTCTTCCTCAGACATTGGTATCACAGCTCTCTTCCTTATGGGTCCCTCATAGGCCATTCCAGGATGCTGTATGAACAGCAATCTCTTGGGATGAACACTATCAAACCTCTTGTTATAGGTTGAATTGTGTCCTTTAAAAACTTTATAAGTTGAAGTCTTAATCCTCAGTACCTCAGTAATGTGAATTTATTGGAAATAGGATCAGTGTAATTGTAATGAGTTAAGTTACGATGAGGTCATACTAGAGTAGGATGGATCCCTAATCCAGTAACATAATATCCTTATAAAAAAAAAGAAAAATTTGGACACATATGCACAACCAGGGAGAATGTCATGTGAAGATGAAGGCAGAGATAAGGGTAAGACAGCAGAAGCCAACGAATGCCAAAGATTACCAGCAAACATGAGAAGCTAGGAAAGAGACATAAAATAGATTTTCCCTTACAGTTTCAGAATGAACCTACCCTACCAACACCTTAATTTCAGATACTGAGTCTTGAGAACTGTGAAATAATAAATATCTGTTGTTTAAGCTATTGGTCTAGGGCAGGGGTGTCAAACTCAATTAAAACACGGGCCATTTGGTGCAACAGGCAAGATTCACACGGGCCACACCACATTTACAAATGTCGCCGGAACTGAGTCAGCGCGTTTATACACGCCCACAGGCCCCCAGGAAAGGCACTGGGCCACGTGTATACTCGTCTTCAGTAGTTAAAGGGTTAACGAGGGAATTGTGTGTACAGTATTGCCTTGATCTCCCCTAAGCACTATTTTCTTCATAACAATTTTTTCTACTTTCATTTTATTTCAGAGCATCGTGGACTACAAAAAATTACCTCGGGGGATGCATGCGGCCCACGGGCTGCCAGTTTGACACCCCTGGTCTAGGGTACCTTGTCATGGCAGCCTTAGAGAAGTAACATACCCCTAATACAGTATAATAGAACTGGCTTAGAGAGAAATGTACTTCTCTTGGCTCAAGACAACACCTCCCTTAATTCTTACCCCTAATAGAATAATGCCCAAGCATATCTTTCTACATGGAGCTAGCAGTCTTAATCATGTGACCAAATAGTTCCACCAGTTGTCCAAAACCTTATGCCAATGGCCTGGGGATTTGGACAACATTTTCTCTCATATGTTTTCCTAAGTTCATTATGGCCTTTCTGTTCTACTGTTTGATACCATAGACCTTTGGCTACTTAAATTTCTAGCAGTAATTGTCTAATGCTCAGTATGCTTCCCATTATAGGAGAAAAGAGAAGGCCATGCTTTGATTTGCAAAATCTGTTACTATTTGAGATGCTACTTTCCTCCCTCATAAAAAATACCAATGAGCGTCCTTCATCTCCTTCCCAAGCTGAGCCTAGGGCTCCTTTCCTCCCAGCCTGATTAAATTATTCATTCATTCATTCATCCTTTCATACATCAAACATTTATCAAAGACCAACCACATGTTGTCAGGAAAAAGGAGTGAACTGTTGACCTGCCCCTCCAGAGCTCAAAATCTAGCAGGAGAGTCAGATATGGAAGGGATTGTTCTGTAAAAGCCCACGGTAGAGAATTTATCATATGAGGCAAGATGCAAAAGTAGCTAAATGTCCTTGGGAGAAAAGTTTTGGAAGTCTTCACAGAGGAAATGACTTCTGAAGAGTGAGAAAGAATTGATGGCAATTGAGGGATGGGCAGGATAGGGGCACAAAATGAAGAAGGAATCCTAGGTAGATGTGAGAAATGAAAAACATGAAAAAATCTGGCTTTATTTGGCTATAGAGTATACAGAATGTGTATATATAGGTTTAGCAGGAGATGGGCTCAAAATAAAGTTGGGGATCATTAATGAATGGTTTTCCACACTGAGTGGAGCTTGTAGAAATAGAAAGCCACTAAAGGTATTTACATTTTTGCACTATATGGTCAGATTTGTTTTTTAAAATAATCACTCTGGTGGCAGAATCACATGCAGTTGGAGAGGGCAGAGTGGCTAGAGACCAGTAGAGAGCCTGCATTTCTTGAATAAAAAATTAGAACATAGTTCAACAAGTACTAATGTGGTTGTGGACAGAAGACAGATTATTTAAAAATGAAGTTATTTACAGACACATAGATCAGTGGAACAAAATATAGAGTCAGAATACAGAATATAACAAAATAATATAAATAATTTATGGGACTCTTATGATATGCCAGACACTGTTGCTCAGTCCTTTGTGTGCATTATTTCATTCAGTTCCTTCATAATCCTATGAAGTACTGTTTTCTTTTTACAGAGGCAAAAACTCGTCATCCCCAAACTCGTGGGTAATAGAATTGGAATTCCAACCCAAGTTTGCCAGACCTCAAAGCCTGTGTTCCCAACCCCTCTCTACTACTGCCACAACTGCATGCATGTATGTGGAGCTGTCAGTTAGATGAAGTCATGCATTCCTTTTCCATGGAGGGAATCCATAAATGTCTGCTAACTAACTAAGCAAGGCTTTGGTTGCCACCTAAGTTAGCTACCACAAAGAAAAGGGTTGCACAGTTGATTAAAAGACACCAACAAACAACAGGCACCACTAGTGAGAACAGAGCATTAGCAACTACTACATAGAGTGGGACACCCAACAGCTTTCTCTCTATTGGGGAGACAAGTTTTCTTGACCTTTACATCTCCCAGAAATCCACCCCGAAAACAATTTCACCTAATTGGGGTAAAGATCTCTTTAGGTGTGAAGTTCTCCAAGACTCCCTTTGCAATTCTCATGAAGTTGGTGTGGACTGATTTTGCCCCTCCTTACACTGAAAGTAAATTTCCAGATCAGTTTTCAGAGGTGTAATCACTTAGAAGGCCCAGTCTTTAAGCCTGACTAACGTCTATTCTTACATTCCCTAACCCACCTACCTGGGTCAATAGAGTTAAGCACACAGCACTATGTTCCTTCAAAAGGGCCTATTTATTAGGGATGCAGTAAACAACAACAATAACAAAAGAAGAAAAAGGAGGAGGAGGAAAAAGAGAAGGAGGAGGAGGAGGGTAAGAAGAAAGGAAAAAACAAAACAAAACAAAAAAATAGTGGCACTTATACTTCCCAAAGCAATATGCAGATTCAATGCCATTCCCATCAAAATCCCACAGACATTCTTTCAAGAAATAGATTAAAAAAATCATCAAATTTGTATGGAACCACAAAAGACCATGAATCGCAAAAGCTATCCTAAAAAAAAAGGATAAAGCTGGAGGCATCTCATTGCCTGACTTTTATCTGTACTACAAAGCCTCAGTAATCAAAACAGCTTGGTACTGGCAGAAAAACAGACACACGAACCAATGGAACAGAATTGAAAACCCAGAAATAAACACACAAATATATGGACAGATTATTTTTGATAAAGGATCGAAAAATATACAGTGGGGAAAAGGAAGCCTCTTCAGTAAACGGTGCTGGGAAAATTGGAAAACCACATGCAAAAGGCTGAATGTGAACTGTGATCTCTCACCATATACCAAAATTAACTCAAAATGGATCAAAGACCTCCAAATAAGAAAGGAAACAATAAATTGCATAGAAGAAAACATTGGCACTAAACTTATAGACCTGGGATTCAGGGAGGACTTTATGAATCTGACCTCAATGGTAAGGGAAGTAAAAGCACAAATAAACAAATGGGACCTTATCAAGCTAAAAAGCTTCTGCACTGCAAAGGAAATCATCAACAAAGCAAAGAGGCAACCAACCAACTGGGAAAAAATATTTGCAAAGAATGCCCCTGATAAGGGGCTAATATCAAAAATATACAAAGAACTTGTACAACTCAACAAGAAAAAAAACAAGCAATCCAATTAAAAAATGGGCAGATGACCTTAACAGACACTTCTCTCAGGAAGACATACATATGGCCAACAGATATATGAAAATGCTCCACTTCACTAGCAATTAGGGAGATGCGAATAAAAACCACAATGAGATGCCATCTTACACCTGTTAGAATGGCTATCATCAACAAGACAAGGGATAACAAGTGCTGGAGAGGCTGTGGACAAAAAGGAACCCTCATACACTGCTGATGGGAATGTAAACTGGTACAACCACTATGGATGGCTGTATGGAGATTCCTCAAAAAATTACGAATGGAATTACCATATGACCCAGCCATCCCTCTACTGGGCATCTACCCAAAAAACCTGAAAACCTTAATCTTTAAAGACGTTTGTACCCGCATGTTCATAGCAGCACTGTTCACAGTGGCCAGAACATGGAAACAACCAAAATGCCCTTCGATAGATGACTGGATAAAGAAGATGTGGTACATTTACACAATGGAATACTACTCAGCGATAAGAAATGATGAAATACAGTCATTTCTGGCAACATGGATGGACCTAGAGACCATCTTATTAAGCGAAA
>PVKE010023258.1:0-24811 GCA_004027555.1 Craseonycteris thonglongyai
GCGGGGGGACAGTTGTGGGGGGAGGTGGGAGTGGGCACTAGATATAAGGTGATGGAAGGGGAACTGATACTGAGTGATGGGCACATAATACGATGCATGAATGATGTGATGTGGACTTGTACATCTGTAAACTGTCTAATTGTTACCAACCAATGTAACCTCATCAAATTTAACAATAAATTAAAAAAAAAAAAAAAAGAAAAAGTGGCTCATTCTGGAGACAGTGACATCAACCACATCAGAGGACACACAGAGACTAACATTGGGAATTAAGTGA
Organism: Craseonycteris thonglongyai; assembly: GCA_004027555.1. Classification (NCBI taxonomy): domain Eukaryota; kingdom Metazoa; phylum Chordata; class Mammalia; order Chiroptera; family Craseonycteridae; genus Craseonycteris; species Craseonycteris thonglongyai. The sequence goes on from PVKE010023258.1 coordinate 278, forward strand.
GAACTAGGATAGATGGAGGGAAGGGAAAATGTGAAAGCTGTTGAGTATCAGCATCAGCCAAGTATTCTGTAAAGGGCCTGAGAGTAAATATAGTATTTTAGGTATTATGAACCATATAATGTTTATTACAGCTAGCAACTGCTATATTGTCAAGGTGGAAAGACATGGGCATGGTTGTGTTCCAATAACACTGCTTATAAAAGCAGGCTAGATTTGGCCTGTAAGCTGCTCTAGAGAGTCTGAGGACCCCAGGGGCTAACTTGTTGTTCACAGTGTTCCTCTGGCAATTTGGCTCCATTTCCTGCCACCCCCTGGTTTTCCACAGTCCAATACAAGTTTGCCCAAGGCTGCTGAGATTCTCTTGGTGACTTGGGACCCTGCATAGCCTGCAGCAGCATCCCACATTGGGACAACCAAGGTTGGAGCCTTATTTCCCAATCTCCTGCTCACCCATTATTCCTCAAAGCACACCACCAGCCAGGGCTGAGTCCTGAAGGGCTTCCCACCTTAGTTATATTCCTCCAGAGCTAGCCTTCCTTAAGTGCTCTTGGACCCTACTCATGTGGCCTGGGATTACCAAACCAGAAACCCTTTCCTTCCAGCAAGTTCCTCTTGGGAGTCTTTATGTCTCTTCCAGACAGGAGATTTCTTGTTCAGGGCCACCCTAGGTCACCTTGAGAATCTCCTTTAACCTTTATCTAGTAAAATAATGGTTTGAGTTGGGCTCTCTTTCTTCCATAAAGACCCTAACTGTTTATAAAACTGATTCATCTTCAGCATACCAATAAAAGATGCTCAAAATTCTCATGTTGGACTAGTTATTATACAAACTCTATGTCATCAGTGGACAATTACAGAAGAGTTGAGAGAACAGGAATGACTCTAGGCTAATTAAAATAGGTTCTCATTTGCATGTGTCAGACTCCTTTCACACTTCTTGTGAAAGTTGTTTGTGTTCTGAAGGCATTAAAAAAGAGAAAGAGAGCTTATTACAACAGAATCATAAAACCCTGAATTAATTAATAAGTATGCATTCAGAATGCTGTGTTGTCCCATAAGCTATACTAACCACTATAGAAGAGAGTAAAAATTATGGAATTTATCCAATAAATATTCACTGAACGCTTATATATATATATATATATATATATATATATATATATATATATATATATATATATATAATACTATACTAAGAGTTCAAAAGAACAAAAAATGAGTTAGATATTACTCATACTTCCAAGAAACAAAACACCTTTGAGGAAAACTAAAGACAATCAAGTCAGAATGTAGCATGATCTTCAAATGATGTCCAAAACACTAAAGCAACCTTGTTCAACCCATGCCCCGTGGGCCACACACAGCTCAGGACAGCTACAAATATGGCCCAACACAAATCCATAAACTTTCTTAAAACATTATAAAAAATTTTTGTGATTTTTGGTTTTTAGCTCATCAGCTATCATTAGTGTTAGTATATGTTATGTGTGGCCCAAGACCAGTCTTCTTCCAGTGTGGCCCAGGGAAACCAAAAGATTGAACACTCCTGTCCTAAAGGCTCACAGAGGTGGGAAAGATTGAGGAAGCTTCATTAGCAACTAACTTTTTGTTTGAAACTTCGAGAATTAGAAAAGGAAGTGCACACAAAAGTCCTCAGTGGAGGTGAGTGTGGTTTATAATACAATACCACATAAGCTGAGGTATCCTGATGTAGGGTCTGCGCAGGGGAAAATGGGAGGTGAGAGGGAATGAATGGTGAAGGCTGGACCATGGAAGTCCTAAATGCCAAATCGAGACTGAATACAATTTTCTAGGCAATGGAGAAAAATGGAGCACTTTTGAGCAAATGAGTGGCATGATTAAAAACTGGTTGTTGTTGTTTTTTGTTTTTTGTTTTTCTAAGATTTATTTTTATTGTTTTTGACAGACAGAGAGAGAGATACAGAGACAGAGAGAAGGGGGAGGGCCCAGAATAGTCTCCATAGTTGCACATCATTGGTTTCTCCACATAGTTTCATTCCACAGGTGGGCGGGGCTGCACAGGGCAGGAACTGGGCCGGGGTCTCACCCCATTGAGAACTGAACTGGGGGAGCTCCCCAGCTCAGCACAGGCCAGGGCCGGGATTCGATCCTTGGTCCCTGGGGCTACAAAGTGAGCACTTAATCCACCTAGCCATCCCAACTTTCCCAAAAACTGTTTTAAGAATTTCCCAAAATTCTAATTTTGTTGCACAACTAAGGAAGTAATCAAGAAAGTAAGATTTGAAGCCAGGGAAATTATTCAGGAGGTTATTATAATGTCTTCGAGATAATGAAGAATTAAAACAGTGAGAGATGGAAAGTGGGGAAGGAACCGAAGGGAAATGACCTGCGTCAGTCTCCCAATTCACTCATCCAGGGGTGAGTACAAGAGTATATCAAACGAAACAAAATAATTTATAATCAAGAGCTAGAGGTTGCAGTGCAGAATAAGGCTTGCTGCTGCTCAGATGGGTCGCTGAGAGCTGGAGAAGCACGGATAAGATGCCGAAATGTGAGATGGGAGTGCACGCCAGGAGAGGGGAACAGCCTGTGAGAAGGCACAGAGGCGGAATGAACGAGTGTAGCTCAGAGGAGAGGACACAGTCTGCAGAGGGAGGAAATAAGGGTGTAAGCTGAGAAGGGGGTATAGTGGGGTACTCATATAGAGGGGTGCTGTATAGCAGAAGAGCTTAGAGGCCACAACCAACCTTCTGCAGGAAACCAGGCCTTCATTAAAGCCAATGAAAGGAGGGAAGAAACAAATATAAAACAGCAAAATTGAATATAAGGGGTGAAAGGCATGAAGAAATGCAGGATGCTGACAAGATTTTTCAATGGAGTGGTTGGGACTATTCTAAACTTTAATACTTTAATTAGTTGTTTGTTTATTGTTTCTCTGTTTTGTTTTGCTTTTACTTACCAACAAGATCACAGAAAAGCATGTATACAGTATGACATTGAAAGAAAAGGAATGGACAATGTATGTTCATGTATTTTCAATCTTTTCATGTGTAAAATAGTGTATTAATACAACACTCAAGGGTCAACTAAGAGGAAGTTGAGGGTGGCTATATAAAATTGGTGGTAAAAATTACATTTTTATAGTATGGAAGCATAAAGACAAATAAAGTTTTAGGGAAATACATTAAACATACAACTTCCGAATAAAATCTATTCAATCTTTTAATGAGAAACTTGAGCTTCTTTCCATAAATGTATTTTGTGCAGGGAATTGCTATGTACATTTTCTGATTAAAATTTAAATTTGGGGCTCTTTAAATTCTCGATAGCCACATTGGAGTAGAAACTTTGCCCACACAAGTAGGTGATAAAATTCTAAAACTATTACTTTACAATCATTGAAAATATAGCAACCCTTGAAATTACATTTAAAAAAATTCAACAGCTCTGTTCTTATCAACAAAAGTAATGTTTAAATTGCTTGTGAGAGCTTGGGTGTTTTTAAATCCAAGTAAATATTTTATATCAAATGTTTCAAAAAAGATGATGCTCATATTTGCAGAAAGTGCACCCCTTTTTGAGTAATTGATATGCAGCTAGCTGGGCCACCACATAAAAGCTGCCTTGGTCATCCATGGACAAGATTCACAGATATAAGAGAGAGGCATTAGCTACTCCTTTCAGGGGTGTCCAACCTTTTGGCTCCTCTGGGCCACATTGAAAGAAGAAGAATTGTCTCGGGCCACACATAAAATATACTAACACTAAGGATAGCTGATGAACTAAAAAAAAAAAAAAAAAAAGGTTGCAAAAATCTCATGTTTGAAGCAAGTTTACGACTATTGGGTCACATTCAAAGTTGTTCTGGGCCTCATGCAGGACACTGGTTGGACAAGCTTCCTAGATGTGCCCAATGAAGGTCACTGCTGGGCTGCTCACTCTCTCATCACCTGCAATGTGCCACAGTGGGGGATGTGCCCAGTGCCCTTTGGACAATAACATGGTGTGCAACTGACTGTCCACGTGGTTATTCAACAGGTTTCCACGTGGTAGGACTCCTTGACTGTGTTCAGTGGCCTGGGGTGGAGCAGCAAGTTCTGATACTACGCCCTTGTTCCTCTGGTTTGCAGCCCTCTGGGCATGCTCAGACAGATGCTTTGCTCTAACCAGGATGCTTGCTTGCGAGCAGAGGCAACCTGCACTGAAGTTCTTGCGTGGACCCTGTCATGGCCCTGAAGAGAAATACTTTGCAGGACAGTTGTAACCCCTTCCCAACATGCCACGCGCACACATAGCAAAGCTCTGCAGTGTGATTTTTTGTTTTGCTTTCTGTGTCACTGTTATGGGACTTCTTGGACTAAGTTACTACTCTGAACAAAGCTACACTCCCGTGGATTGGGGCTCATTAGAGTTCTGTAAATCACTTTCTACCACATCCTGACAGGGACTCGCAGGGGACCATGGTGGGCAAGTCATCGATAGTAGACAAATATAAAATGCAATCAAGAATAGTATTAGGTAGATTTGGTATTCGATTACTTTCTAAATTTCTTTTTAAAAAGTCTTAAATTAATAAAGGTGGGGAAGAGCAGTAGGGAGAGTACAAAGGAGGGGGCAGAGAGAATATATGTATTTGAAAGATATGGGGATGGGCAAAGAAACAAAAGAAAGGAGAAAAGCCAGATTTCTGAAAGGAAAGAAATAAGAGCAATTCCGAGAATTAAAAGACCAACATTAATTGCTTTCTGCTTCTGCCAAGAATTTCTATCTTGGTATCACTTTCTCCAAAGTTCACATTCCTGGGGAATAAAGTGCAATTCTTCACATTGCGGTCATTATCCTTCTACTTGGTCTGTCAAGGGCTGAATCCCTTCATTAAGGCTCAGCTTTGACTGTGGGAAGGGGACAATGCATCACGAAAATTCGAGAAATGGTTCAAACAGAAACAACAAATGTCTACTTTGCCATTCAAACTCCATCTTTAAATGAGGAAATGGAGTCCCTGAGGTAAAGTGTTCTTACCCACAGTCACGGAATTAGTCAATGATGAGGCCAGAACTAGAACATCACTTTCTCATCTCCCGGGACATTCTTCATTTCAGTGCTTTTGCTACTTCCCACATCTGCACATTTAGTCCTTTTAAACCCCTCTTTCTTAGAAAAACGCAATAAATCTTACATTGTCACCTCAAAAGGCTGTGGAGTGGGTGGATGTCTGGGAAAGACATTACTAAATTAAATACACTTTTTTATGACCTTAACAATAAATGTCAGACAAATAGCCTGAGGATGACTGGTTACCAGGAAGCTGAAAAAGAGTTTAGATTTGTCTGTGGGCACCCAAAACCAGTACATAGAAAAACGACTTCTTTGTTATCTGAGGAGTCTGACAGTTTTAATGATGATGTCAAATGCATTTTCAGGTATATTTTTTCCAGGTTATTTGTGCTGTGAAGTAGTCTGTCTTGTGAAATGTCAGAGTGCTACTTTTTCAGTGGGTGCTGTTTCTCATTTGAATGCACTGAAACAGATTTCACTGAAACGTTCAAGTTCTGTGAGGCACATGAAATTGTTTTTAATGCCACCATGACGATGAGGACCTGCAACAAGCATTCAATGTACAAGTCCTACCCTTGGCCCGATTGTGGATTTGCAGTTGAAGGCGGGACAGAGCACATGTTTTTAGTTCAGAAATATCTCTAGTAACCTCAATGCTATACGTGCGTTGAGTGTCAGCTCCTCCCAAGCCTTTCTTGGCCACCATATTTAAGACGTTTCTCATAGTAATTGCAACTGCATCCTCATTGCTTCTTTAGTAGTTGATATCACAAAATGTCATCATATGTTTTTATGAAGAGAGGCAGTACCTGTAGCCCTTAAGATCACAGAGCTTGGGGCAACCTACTGGGTTCAAAATCTCAGCTTTATTCACTACAGTTGTTGTGCTTGCATGCATACATTACCTAATTTCTCTGAGCTCAGCTTTTTAACTGAAAAATGTGAAACTGTGGGACTCAGTTCTGAAGGAGTTTGGTAGAATTACATGAGGTAACATGTGCAAAGCATTTTTAACAGCACCTTGTCCATTGTGATCACCATGCAGTGTTTTCTATTATTACAACTTAATGTCCTTTGCATGTTTTTTTAAAAGATTTTTTTTGTTTAAAAGAAGAAGAGAGAAGGGGGAGGGCCCAGAGCAATCTCCTCAGTTGTACATCATTAGTTGTGACATGATTTCATTCCACTCGGGTGATTGTAGGGCCACGTGGGGCAGGAACCAAACTGGGGGCCTCTGGCATGGAAGGCAAGAACCTAAGCTGCCTTGCCATCACAGCTGTTGCTGATAAGATTTGATGATAGAAAAGTGTGAGTTGGTTCTCAAAGAGTCAAAAAGTGAACAGACTATGAGAAACACTAGGATTGTGGACTAGTGGGCTCTATCTGAAGTTCGTGGTTATGACTTCGATGTGAGACAAGACCATGTGTTTGTATGTTCTTGTCCAACCCCTTTCAGTTGTTCGGGTAAGGGCAGAGAATTGAGTTTAACTGTGGCTGGGATTTTGCCACATGAGTGTGGTGAACAGGGAGAGGGAAATGAGGACTTACACTGCTGGACTCTGGAACCCAAGTCTGGTGAAAGAAAGTGGGGGCATGGGGGGGAGTAGTGGCAATGAATGTGGGTGTTGATGGATCAGGTGGTTCCCAGGCCAAAGATCTGTTGGAGTGTGCTATGAATTAAATGTTTGTGTCCCCCCCCCCCAAATTCAAGTGTGGAGACCCTAACCCACAAGTGATGGTACTGAGAGGCAGGGCCTTTTAGAGATCATCAGATTCATACAAGGTCATGAGGATGGTCCTTCATGATGGAATTGGTGCTCTTATAAGAAGACATCACAAAGGTAGCTCTCTCCTTCTCCACCATCTGAAGATACAGAAAGATTCTGCAAATTAAGAGAGAGTCGTTACAGTAACCTGACCTGTCTGTTGCCCTGATCTCAGACTTCCAGCCTCAGGAACTGTAAGAAACAAATGTCTGTAGTTTAAACCACCCAGTCTACAGCGTTTTCTTGTAGTGGCCTGTGCTGACTAAGAGAGAGGAGCAACTGAAGAAATGAGCTGAAAATGAGGTGAGAATGGATTGTCACGGGCTTGAAATGGAGAGTTTGGAAATCTTGAAAACGGCCTGAGATATATGATTATGGGGGTATGTTATCTTTATTAGTATAATACGCTATTTTATATTTTGGGTGTTTCTCTCCTCTGTATCAGGGGTCCCCAACCTCTGGGTCACGGATGTGTATACCATCTGTGTCCTGTTAGGATCCCAGCTGCACAGCAGGGGGTAAGGCCAGGCAATGAATGAAGCTTCATCTGTATTTACAGCCGCTTCCCATTACTGTCATGACCACCTGAGCTCCGCCTCCTGTCAGATCAGCAGGGACATTAGATTCTTATGGGAGCACTGAACTCTATTGAGAACTGCACATGCGCACCACCCTCCCCCCACCCCCACCCCAACACACACACAGAAAGATTTTGTTTAGGTTGTTAATGCCTACAGAAGTGCTTTTTTTTTTTTTTTTTGGTTTATTTTTAGTGGTTATGACTGAAATACTGACATTCTGGGGGTGTGAAGATGAGGTTAGAACATGTTCTAGCCTTGGGACTCCTCAAAGATGCCTACACATCTGCCTCCCCGCGTGCAGGGGCCCTCGCCATTCCCTGATAGCAGGTGTGTGGGTGACAAAAGGAACCAGGGAGGCCTCTAGGCAGAGTCCTCAAAAGGGGAGGTCATTCCTGGAGAGCAGCTCGCTCTAAATGAGCTCCTACCCGGGCCTCCTTGTCAGTCTGAGATCCGAGTTTTAACTGAACACGCAGGCAGAGCTGGCTGCTCACCCTGCTGGTCAGTGCGCAGGAGCTGGCTTCTGTTCCGAAAGCCTGCAGTTACGTTCCTACCGTGACCCAGGGGGCTGCCCAGAGGGGGGCGTGGGAGCCTTAGCTCCTCAGACTCACTGCTGCAGAATCCAGGGGTGCGTCCCCCTTTCCTGATTCCTGACGTCAAGTTCCGACAGCCCCCAAGCCGAGCAGGGGCTGTGGAAGGCGGCGGGAGGGTGGCAGGAAGGGGAAGCCATTGCAGCAACAGTTTGGAGGAGGGACCTGGACAGACCGCGCGGAGGAGATCAGGGAGTGGGACCCGACGCGGGGCGCAAGGGGACCTGCGAGCTCTGCGCCCCGCGGGCTTGCTGCAAAGAGGGGCGGGGAGAGGCGGGGGCGCTGCACGCAGCGCGCCGGCTCCAGCGGGGCCCGCGGGGAATGTGACATCAGCGGCGCCGGGCGCTTGCGGCTGGAGGAGGCAGCTCGCCTCGGCTGCGCTGTGCTCACCTCGGCCAGGGGAGGACGCAGACCCGGGCAGGCGGCCGGGATGTCGGCGAAGGAGAGGCCAAAGGGCAAAGTGATCAAGGACAGTGTCACCCTCCTGCCCTGCTTTTATTTCGTTGAGGTGAGTTGGCCCAGTGCCTTGGCGTAATGCAGATCCTCCGGGCAGCTCCGGAGCGGCTTTGGGTCCCGGAAGGTGCTGGAGGCTCAGGGGCCCTGCCAGGGTGCGCGCAGCTGCCTCCCCAATGCGCGAGCCTCCCCCTCCCCAGGTTTCTCGGGAGCTCCCCGAGTGTGCCTGCGTGCGCCCGTCTGCCGGGGTGACCACCGCTAGTGGTGTCGCTGCTGGGTGGCCTACGGAAGAGATACCTGTGTGAGTGAGCGTGGGGCCCGCGTGCACAGTGTCCGTGGCCCGGAGGGGCCATGCTGCCGATATTTCAGGATTTGTGCCTTCAATCTGCGAGTGTGTCTCTAAAATTCTGTGAGCTTTTATTAAGAATTCAAATGCACACAGCCATGGCCAGGGTGTATGAGGGCTGGGAGTGTTCTATATACAGTCCTATTAGGATTACTGATTGCTTTATTACAAAACCAAAATCCCATAAAAGTCTTTTCCTATCATAATTACTATCATGATCACATCTACTTCTAAAATTGGATCTGCATCCCTAGGCATCAATCCATTGACCCTTTTCCTAGGTTAACAAAAAATTATGTATACACATGCATGTATAAAATAAGTGACATCATCTGATTTTACATGATTTGTACATGTGCATTTATTCTGTGCTGAGCAGTATTACAGATAAGCAATTAGCCTGCAGATGTGTTCATAATGGACCTCTAACTTGGTGAGATGCAGTATTTAAGGAAGGAACAATTTGTGGGAGGGTTACAAGGATTGGCAGGTACAGTACAGTGATTCCCTGCAGTGTGGTCCATTTTATTAGGAAGACATTTTTTAAGCAAGAGCTTTATTAAATCATAGGTAGAAAAGAAACGTATGGGGTGGGTTTAGTGAAATCAGGTGGTCTTAGGCATGAAACTGTGCTCCATGTGATTAGAGACTGATTGCATAGAGACGGATAAGATTTGCTGAATTATAAATATCCCTCCTTGGCTGTGTTTCAGCCAAATATGGAGGCTTAGCTCTTCCAAGTACAGATGGTAGATTCTGTTCTGGCTTATCTGTGTTGAAGGATAGTCACTGCCTTGAAAACTTGGGGGAAGGGACCTTGTCAGATTGTCCTCATATAACAGTCTATTTGCAAGTTTCTCATAGGAGTCACACGTTTTTTTGAATGGCTTCAGTTTTAAGAAAGATGTATGTGGCTTGCATAAGTCTCAGAGAAATGATGGCTGATTCCTTCATCCATAACCCAAAGAACAGAAAAGAAATTGTCCTGTTTATTTACAGCATTTAACAGATTCATTTATTTTTGCTCTTCCTTTGTTAACAAGGGGTTTTGAGGCCACGGATAAGGTAATTTTGCTGAAAGACAAGAGTTTTCTCAAGGGAAAAAACAAAAACAAAAACTAGGCAGCAGAAGATTCTATGATGAAAAGGGTAAAGGAATAGAAAGATGGGTACCTGTCTTCAAGCTAAATTCTGTCAGGCCATGTGTCACATTGCTAATCCACTGGGGTTTTGTACTAAAGCATTTTTATTCATGTCTGGATCTATTACTTCTGTCTAGTAGAAATCAGTTCATTGCTGGGTTCCATCTGCAGGATAGAGCTCACTTGAGGTCAGCTAGAAGCTGACTACATATGGATTGCAGCCTCATGGCTTCAAGGAAAATACTTTCTGGAAAGAGGGTGCAAACCAGAGAATTAAGAATGCGCCCTTAAAGAATCAAAATATGCACTTTTGAGGTTCCTGTAACATGAGGATATGTCCCTTATCTAGTATTTTAGAAGTGAAAATGCCTCATAATGCACGTTGAATGCATCTCAAGGAACAAACATCTCACTAATGTCATTTCTTTTCCATAAGTGGAAGTAGTCCAGAATCATTACATTCACTCTGACCCAATTGGATACCCTTTATGAATTCTGTAGCAGGGCAAGCTATAGAACAATTACTTGAAGACAATTCATGGAGTTTGAATGAACATATATGACATCATATCTTGGGTATAAATGATTTTCAAGGTAGAACCACAAAATTGGATTGCAAATTTCCTCTGAAACTTAAATGCATGATGAACTACTACAGATCCTCTAGAAAATGGGAGAAGACATTAGTACACCAGTTATTTAAGGAGTTGGCAGAGTGCACGACCAAGCTCCTGTGGAATGACTCATTTTGAAGGCGGTGAGAAATAAGTTCTGCATCTCCTTTGGAGCATGAATAAATATAGCACAAATTAACATATCAGAAAGATGCTAGAGAGTAATAACACCTTACTTTACAACATAGTTTCCCAAGACCTTAGTAATTAAAATGGAAAAGCGAAACATGAGCGAATCTCCTATCACACGTCAGCCCCAGGCACCTATTTCAAGCCTTCTTTGTTCCTTCATATAATAATTTAAGTAACAAAATGACAAAACAAAAAGGAGGGGCCAGATTTTGAGGTGAAAACAGTCTCTGGGTCTCAAATCAGTGACATTGTAGACAATTTAAATTACTATTCATGGTAGGTATAGATGTGAAGAAACTTTAGGAAACAAAGGAGCAGCTTTTGTCCAGACTAGAGGGTGCTCCAATAAGGTTAGATTGAATTATGGCCGGAAAATGGAGCGTGGCCTCCTGGGAATAACCTGGGCCTTACAGGCAGATTGGTCTGGTTCATACATCACCTTTGCCACATCCTACTTGGATAATGCTGGCCAGATTACTTCTGTCATCCCCAATTTCTGCACATATAATAGAAATTATATGATATACTATGAATATATATATGGTGTCCCAAAATTCACGCAGGATTTGAATTTTCCGTCATTTGTGCGGTAAAGTGTTGCCAATGGAAAAAAAAGACAGCGTGACAGCTGACAGTTCAGGTTTATTAAAAATGGAGCGCTACACGAAAGAGCAATGCGTTTTCATTGTTGAGCAATGAAAATTTACAATTTTTAACTATAAACCTGTGTTTTCTATCAAAATTCTTGCGTGAATTTTGGGACACCCTTTATATATATATTGCCCATATCTTAGACACTGTTGTGAGGTTAAAGCATATAAGACTCCAAGCATCATACCTGAGATAGAATAGGCACTCAAGGTATGTCAGTTATTTTCCTTTTTCTGAATGGATTCTTTCCCTTCTACACTGGTCTGAAGGAATCGTGTCCTGACAAAAATCTAGCTTGGGAGTTCCCACTGTTCAGAAGCCACTTCCTCCCCAGTTTCCCAAGTGATTTGGGTTCCAGAGCTTGCCCGAAATTGACCAATCTTAATAGAGCTGAATGGGGAGAGTAAATAACTTAAGTGCTATTTACAGTTTGTACCAAACCAATGGCAATCATTTGTGAAGTACGTAATATGTACTAAGAATAAAATAAAATGCTCTACATGCACCATCTCGCTCAATTTTCAAAGATTCTCATTAAGAAAGAAGCCATTATTACTGACGTTTGAAGAAGGAAAAACTGAAACTCATAGAAGTTAACTTGCCCAGATTTACAAAGCAAAGTTACAGTCAGAGCCAGGTGTTAACTCAGAGCACATCCTCATAACCGTTGCAATGACTGTCTCTCCACATGTTGAAAAAATACTCACAGAGTTGAAGTTACTTCCCAGGGTTTCCCACTGCTACAAATAGGAACATGGAGTCAAAGTCTGGGCCCTGTGACAAAGTGATACGATTTTGCCTGACAACAAACCAGCTTCCTCAGCTTATGTCCCTCAAGAAGTCCCTATGACTGGGTGCAGGGAAAGAGTGGGGATGCTGACAGCCCATTTGCAGAGTGACAGGGTCTCTCTAATTATATTCCTGTGGGCATGAGGCAAGGTGTTCAGCCACTAAAATCAAGTAGTCTTGCCCCAGTTCATCGCCAAACTTGACATTAAGCAAACATTAAGTGAATTGATATAATTAATTTTTCCTACATCTTGGGTTTATGCTGCCAGTTGACTGCTAATAAATTTATGGGTTGACAGTAGTTACATATATTAATATTACATAGTGATTTAAAGCACACATGATTTCCAGTATGGTACCTCACTTTATGAAGGTGTTTGATAATTCCATTTTGCTTTGTTCAATTGTGAAAAGAAAGGTCGAGGGGTGAAAGGAATTCTCAAAACAAGTACATTCAGGCCTTACCAGGTTGAACAGAAAAGCAGGTAACAAGGAATGTTCCATTGAAGAAAAGGTTTCTCTTGACTTTAAAGTTCCAAAGCACCCTCCAACTGATGATAGTGTCATTTGCAATGGTATTTGCAGCTGGCGGTACACCTAAAATTGACAAAAGGTCTTTTAAGCTTAATAATCCAATATTATATGTGAGAAGCCTGGTTGTCTGTGTACCTAAACGCATTTCCTTCATGCAGAGCATTATAATGGTCCCACCTGTGCTCAGACTCACAGTTTTATTTTCATTAGTCATCCTGTTCAAAGGTGTGAGTTCACATCAATTCATTATGTAATATACACAAATGATAAATTCGTTTTTCAGCTGAAAAGATACAAATTCTTAAAAAAAAATGGGAAAGAGATTCTTTTCACTTAAACATTCTGCTTTATGACATGCATTTTTGTTACTAATCTGATATTCATTTTATGGAGGTAGAAGAGCTACGTTTGACCTATATGCAAAGATATTTTTATAGTTGGAAAATTCTTGCTTTTCATACACACACACACACACACACACACACACACAGGGAGTAAGAACATTATCTCTCTCCAATAAGCCTAAAATAACAGGATCTGAAACCTTACAGATTCAGAATATTTTAAACACAACAGACTTGAAACCATACAGAAAATTTTCACTTAGCAATGGATGTGTTTCAGGGTAGTGTTAATTCAGGCTGAGTACTGGAGGCTCAGTATCTAGACAGTGTGTTCAGGAATAGAAGCCATTATTTCTCTGTGGCCATTCTACTTGGAGAAGCTCAAAAAGCCTTTGTTTGAACAAAGACAGCCAAGTTAGTTCAGTCTGACCATCATATCTTGACACTGTGGTATCTAACCTTCATACAATTTTTGTTTTCTTCCCACTGGGAATTGTCCACAGATTTCTAATTTGTCAATATGAATTCACAACATTTCTGTTCTAGCCCATGTTCTTTCTGAAAATTATATAACTTATTTGATCTTCTGGCTGAAAGAGTATAGCTAGTTTATTTCTTTTTATATAAACTTTAGCATCAAAAGGAAACAAAAAAATGCTAACATTTCTGCATTGCACATACTAAATAACAGCTGTACATTTTTTCCCTTTGCTATTATAGATGACACAGAGAGATAGTCTGCTCAAAGTACTCTAAACCCTGTCGATAGAGGTGAACTAATACAGCTTTTCTCCTCTTTGAGAATCACAATGCAGTAAGTTCATCGATAAAAGAGGAAAGGGAAATAGAATGGATAATAGATTCTTAAGTTTTAGAGTAAATGAGGACATTTCCACAAATACCATGACCAAACATTGAGCACAGAACCTGCTACTGGGAAATTTGATACAAACCCTGGGCACAATCACTATACTACTGTGTCTCCATGGCCAAAGCCACTCAAAATGTTCTTTGTCCCACTTTTCTTTAACAAGAAAAAGTAAATAGCGGCTTCTACCAACCTCAAAGGTAGATCAATAATAATAACAACAATAATAATCAAAAAAATAACAGTCCCTTTCAAGCCTCCTTTACGTGGCTGACCTGTGCATACATTGCCTCAAATCCTGTAGAACTATCCTAGAAGGTAGCATTAATATTATATGAAGGTGGTACCAAGAAGATATTGTTATCATTTTGTTTTTAATCAAAAAATTGTAGCTCAGAGAGCTAACTTTCTTTCTGGGGACACACAGCAACTAGGTGAAGGAGCCAGGATGCGAGTGGTTGTCCATCTCACTCTTGCTTTAGCACTATACCTCTCCACCTCACACATGCTTCTGTGATCACGTTGAACTTAACGATGAAGTGTGGTGGGAAGGTCTGACTCTGCCATGGTTTGGTTAGCTTCATGGTATCTGAAGGGTTGTTCTTGGTGGATGCCTGCTTGGGACTCCATCTCAGTTGGGAAGTAGAGTTTTTCTCTTCATTCTGCTACTGAACTTGGCTTCCTTAGTGCTATACTCTAGAATAACTGATTTAATTCTAACATGGATGTGTACGTGGCACAGTGACTGTCGACCTAAAAAGGTGTTTCCTTGGGAAAGAATAAATGGCACCCATGAGTTTTCCATGGAAACTAAATGAGGAGCTATGGATGGGATGAGAGGGAAGGGTTGGAAATGAAATAAAGTTTAGGAAAGAAGAATCGGCAGATCTATGAGAATTGTAGAGCATGGAAGAAAGAATCCCAAAGACGTAATAGAAAAAGAGAGGAACCAGGCCAAGCAGGATTAGGCGAAAAAGCATGAGAAAATAGAAGGTATGAGTGAATGCATGTGACCGTGGGTAGTGGGGACCCAATCAATGAGCAAACCATGGAGCGTCCCTTAGGCATTTGGGTTATCTAAGCTGCCTTGTTAAATAAAAAGCATGTGAGGCACAATTGTTACGATTTGTATTGGGAATGGATTACAAATATTACAACAGATTTCTTCTCAAAAAAAGGTATATTTTTCTCAAGCAACCTTTCTTTAAAAAAAAAGTGAGGAAACATCTTATTACAGAATTAAATCTAATAAAAGCATGTACTAAAAAAGAATATATTGATTTTATTCTTTCTTCTGTTGCAAATGAGCAATTATGGCTTGAAAAGGTTAACTGAATTACCTTAAGACACATATGGTTAATATCAGATCAGGAATAGAACCTAAGTCTCCAGACTCCTGTTCTAGTGCTCATTCCTAATTATTACTATTTCTAGAAGTCCTTATATTAGAAAGCTTCCCCCTGGGTTACAACACTCAGAATACAGGTCATTCTAATTCTACATGTGAAAAAAATTGTACTAGCTGCCTGAAAGTTTTATCTACATACCTAGGGAACACATTTTATAATAGCATATTACCTTAAATGACATGTTAAAGCCATTATGAATGGATCTTCTACTTTTCCAAATTGTTAGTCTCCTTGAAGAACATGGATGCAGCTAACAGTCAGAAAATTGTGATGTTTTCCTTTCTCATTGCCTAATTGCTCACTATCATTTTATAATTACTTCCCTTAACATGAGGTCTTTGACACAAAGTACAGGAAAAAGGAAACTTTAGAGAGTGTAAAAATATAATGTACACTATTGATAACAAAATAAGTCAATTTTTCTATTATAATTTAATGTAATTGTTTATATACATTATCTCATTTGATCCTTTTAATACAAATGAGAAGATATTACTTCTATTAACTGAGACTCAGTTAGGTTCAAGAACACGCCTAAAATCCAAGCAGAACTATTCTCCCATGTTGGCCACAAGAAAAAGAAGAATGTTTGTATTTAAACTGTGAAAGTATAAATATGAACATCTTAGCTTCCTATGGTTTCTTCTAGAATTAATTAGTTGAAAAGGTACTTCCAGATAACAATGGAATAATTTCTTCATGGTCAAGTGGATTTTGGAATATGGAAGCCAGGGACAGAAATGCTAATTTTGCCACAATTAATGTAGAGATGTTTTTCTTGTCAGTAATTAGGCTCTGAATCAATTCCCCTTAGGTCCATTGCTATTTAGTTGTTTTTTAATCATAAAACATTTATGTTTATCAATGTAAAGGTGGATAATTGCTTTCCTATTTGCTGTGACAAGATGGCTTCTATACATTCTTCTAAAACTGGAATTAGACCATTGAGGTATAAATTAAAGAGAAGTGAAAATACAGGTTATTGAATTCAATGTGTTTTGAGGAAAAGGTAGCCGTACATTTCACAGACTGTAGTTTGGGAGTGGCAACCATGAAATTATGTGTGGTTATATTGTCTACAATTTAATGTCCTTGTCAAAAGCCTGTGCTGTGGCATTGTCTTAGAAGTAAAACCGCCATTTAATAAAGTCTAATTAAGTAGGGAAACTGGTTCCTCATGATCAGAGTGCAAAAGAGACGAATCTTATGTTAAGTACACACCAAAAAAAGAGTGCTAAAATGAAATACCAGAATATAATCTCTTTGTACTTTCATGACAGCTCATTGATTCACTGAATACATATTTACTGATTGTTTATTATGTGCCTATTGGTTAAATTAATGGAAACAATATGAAACCATTACTGGCATACTTCCTAGCCCATAGTAAAATTTCAATAAATTTTCAGCAAATGAATGGCATAAAACAGGACTAATAATTATAAACAATTTTTTCTTAACTTTCTTTTTTTTTCAGCCAGTAAAGACATTTTTATTTGTGAAGTAAGTGATGATGACTGTCCCATCAAGGATGTTACTTTGCCTAATGGATTACTGAACAATTGAAAATTAAATCAATATCCAAGGTCTATGAGTCTTTATTTCTTAATTATACTTACACTCATTTTAGGCTCTGGGCACACCTATGGATTATTTGAGATTTGAAACTTCAAAGAGAGACATCATTGAAACAAACAAGTTATAGTTTTCATTTTCATAGAAAACTATTTTAGTTACATCAAGGCATATATGTCAGCAAAGACTATTAGATATCAGGTTTTTGCTCTTAAAATTAGTAGTTTTTCACCAGGTCAACTTATTAGCTTTGTAAATGTAAGAAAGTAACTCACTCACTCCAAGCCTGTTTCCTCATTTGTAAAATATTGTGAACATGTTTTTGTGACCCTTTCATTATATGAAAATTATATAATATGGCTAACAATTTCTAATGCAAACTCAGTGCCTTGTAAATGAGTTTCCTCTTTTCTATTTACCAATACTTACACTCCCAACATCTTCTCTAAAGTTAGCTATGTTGGGGAAGCCGGGATGGCTCAGTGGGTTAAGCACTCACTTTGCAGCTCCAGGGACCGAGGATTGAATCCCGGTCCCGGCCCTTGTGGATCCATGTGCTGAACTGGGGAGTTCCCCCAGTTCAGTTCTCTCTGTTTCTCTGTATCATTCTCTCTGTCCAAAAAAAAAAAAAAAAATTAAAATAAATAAATAAATAATAAAAAAAATAAAGTTAGCTAGGTAGCTTTAAGTATTACTAGATTTCTTAGAAAGAAGTTTGTTGTCCTGATTTTATTTTTGTATCATGAGCTGAGGTATGTTTTATAATATGAATGCAATGATAAAGTAATCCATTATAATGTATAAATGCATGAAAAAGCTTATTGGAATGCATGCTCATTTTTATAGAGAGGTACACACATACCCCACTTACCTTAAATACTTATACTTGACTTTGTCAGTGGGAGAAAATTCACATTTCCAGAAACTATCCAGCCATGCAATATGAAATATAGAGGCATATATGGCTGGATAGTTTCCAGATGAAGTATAAAAGATGTACTTTGTATTAACCTATTTTTGACATTTCTCAATGTCTTTGGGATGGTAAAGGACAGTGTTGGAAGTTTTTAGCAAGAGGCAGTAGGTATAATGATTATAAACATGACCTCAGGAGCCAGATTTCTTGAGTTGATAACCTAGCTGACAGACAGTATCGTCTTGTACAATTCATGAAATCATCTGTGCCTTAGTTCTCCATCTGTAAGATGGGGATCATAACAGTATCTTCATCAAAGGGGTGCTGTAAAGATTTACCGAATTCACACACGTACAGCACTTTACACAGTACCTGGAAAATATTATTAGCATCAAACTGCTTTTAGTACTCGTATTTTTAAAAGTCAGGTATGTGTTCTCAGGGAAAAGAAACTTTCACTGGAAGAAACAGTTAAAAGCAATTACTTTTAACAATGAAACACAGGTCCCTAGTCTCAGATCGTAGTCTCTGATTTGGGTTAAAGAACAAAATGCTTTCCAAGACAATGCACATATTTCTGTGTCTAAAAATGTAAAAGGAAGAAATATTCAGTACCCGAGTTTAAAGCTGGTGATTACCAAGCTTAGTACCCCAAGCCTAATGCTGAATCAGTATTCAGATAGTAAAGCAACCACGTATCATTATTTAGATTTTACTATTAGATCGCTGAGTGATTGTAACTAGTGTATTTAGACAGATTTTTACCATTAAACTTAACATACGTAGTAGGTCTGGTGGCTCTTTCCTAATAATTACCACTGCATTTGAAAGATTTAATTTGGGTTGCTTATGTTTTTTAATGATTTTTTTTAATCATTAAAATTCCAGAAATTCACAATAAGAGCATTTTCTATGGTAGAAGTAAGCAAGGGTTTTTAACTTGGGTAATTTACTTTTATCATATTGTTAAAAGCAAAATTCAACCAAGTAAATCTGAAGATCTAATTTGGCTTTGGTAAGCATTCCTGAATCAGGCAACTTCCCATCTAGAACCAGAGAGTCTTCCCAATGGTTTGTAAAAAATGGAAAGGTTCTTTCTGCAGGAAGAAGGGAGGGACAAGGGAGCTATGAACAAAAGAAAGGGATTATTTGGGGGCCAAGACATCTTTTATTTGGGGTATAGAAAGGGCTCATGTGACAGATTACCCTCTGGTGCTTGACCAGAAAGTTCCAAACTGGTTGATTAAGTTTATGTTTCTGGGAGAGGCTGAAACTGCAATTAGATCAAGCATTAAATCTAGGTTTGTTATGATGGGTATTAAGCATAAGTGATGCCATTTTGGGCCTATGGCTTTTCTCTTTTAAAATATTAAACAGGGAGGGGAAGCCGGGATGACTCAGTGGGTTAAGTGCTCACTTTGCAGCGCTGGGGACCAAGGATCGAATCCCGGCCTCCAGCCCGTGCGGAACCATATGCTGAGCTGGGAGTTCCCCCAGTTCAGTTCTCTCTCTGTCAAAAATAAATAGATAGATAGATAGATAGATAGATAGATAGATAGATAGATAGATAGATAGATAGATAGATAAATAAATAAATAAATAAATAAATAAATAAATAAGTACATTTAAAATATTAAGCAGGGAAAGTCAGGATGGCTCAGTGGGTTAAATGGTCACTTTGCAGCCCCGGGGACCAAGGATCAAATCCTGGCCCCGGCCCTTGCAGACCCATATTCTGAACTGGGGTGTGCCCCCAATTTAGTTCTTGCTGGGGCCTATGCAGGCGGCTCCCGGCCCAGTTCCTGCCCTCTGCAGCCCTGTGCCCACCTGTGGAATGAAAAGAAGCTATGTGGAAAAACCAATGATGTGCAACTATGGAGACTGTTCTGGGCCCTCCCCCTTCTCTCCGTCTCTGTCTCTGTATCTCTCTCTCTGTCTGTCAAAAACAATAAAAATAAAATCTTTAAAAAAAAAGAGATTAAGCACACTACAAAAACTAAACATTTAACATTTCTGTTCAAAGAAAAACCATGCATGTAATTAATGTATCCTACATTGGGTACACCCAGTATGACAGGCCCTTCCTTATATGATAGGGTGGTGAAGTGGGTAGCTTGTGTGCATTCAAGGATCTTGTCATAGGATAGGAGAGAAAAGGACAGTATGGCTGCCATCCCATCTGACAGGTGCTATGATAGGGGCATTCATTGCGCTGTATCTGTGTAGTTAGAGGAATGATCTGAACAAACACTAATGACAGGAAACTGTTTGGAGGTTGAAATGTACCTCATTCCTGATATTTGTATTAGAAGTCATTCACCAGGGAAGACAGGAGTGAAATGAAATTGAACCACATTCAAGATATTATTAAAGGTTCTTAAAATAGTACTAAACATAATAATAGTTTAAAAATTACATTGGAGACAACTGCCCAGGGAAGAGTGTTCAAGACCTTGGAATATCAGGTCATTAGGAGTATGATTCAAAAGTGCCTGCTGTCCCTTCACCTTGGTGCCTCTTAAACCTCCTGCACACATGGCCATTGCTTGTGTCTGTCCTTCAAGCTGGTATTTCCACTGAAGCCTGGGGCTATTCTTTCCTGAAAAGCACTAAATTAGTGCCAGGTGGTGACGTGTGCCAATGTGACAGCAGGGTGAAATGGGGCTCACGCTTCCAGGAATGTCACAGATTAGGTTTCAGTTACTGGCCAGTACACACAAGCCAGGCATGCTGTGTCCCTTACCTGGAGCAGAGCCTTTATCTTAAAATTCATTTTAAAATGCCCAAGGAGGTGATGAATATTAAATTAGATCATTTGAATGGAAAATGTCTAAATAAAAGCTTAATAAATGTTCTTTTCTTTTTAGGGATGAAGTGCTCAATGCATTTTACGTTCTGTAACTGAAAGTGAAATAGCTCTAGAAAGGGTAGATTTTATAGTTGAGCAAAAGGAGCAATTTTCATGTTTGCTAAAGGACAAAGTCAGTAAATAAACTGAGAGTATTTCAGAATTAATAACAACTAGGTGGCTTTTTCAAACTGTATTTATTCTTGGCAACGCCTTCTTCCCATTTGGAATGAATTGCAGGCATTGCAGCAAAATATATGTGTGTTGGGGAGGAGGGAGTAGATTGAGACCCTTGGGGAAAGCAGTGTAGAGCATTTTCCTTAGACTTGGGCACCTGGGGGAAATCTGGGTGCTCCCACCTCACTGGCTTAGGACCCTTGTTTTATGTAACTTATCTCCAGCTATAAATTGGGGATACCAATACATACTTTATAAGGTGTGGACTAAGTTCTACCATCTATTATGGAACTTGGCACAGTATTGGGCACCTAAGAAACTGTCCATGTTTTCTGTTTCTTTAATAGCAATATCTGAATTTATTTCCATTAAATATAGCAAATATTTACTGGACACCTAAAGCATTCAAAGCACTGTGATAACTAACAAAGATCTCACCTTTAAATACTTGATTTTAAAGCAAGGGTTGGTATTATACCAATAACTACAAATCAAGGCAGATTAACAGGTAGGTCCTACAAAAAAAAGATAAAAAGAGCATGTGAATCCGAGTCTTCAGGTTTAAATAGAGAGCATGAGGAAGGTTTCAGGAAGAAAAAATGATGTGATCTTAACCTTTACAAGGACTATTTATTTATTTATTTATTTATTTATTTATTTTAAGATTTATTTATTGTTTTTGACAGGGAGAGAGAGAGATACAGAGTCAGAGACAGAGAGAAGGGGGAGGGCCCAGAACAGTCTCCATAGTTGCGCATCATCGGTTTTTCCACATAGTTTCATTCCACAGGTGGGCGGGGCTGCACAGGGCAGGAACTGGGCCGGGGTCTCACCCCAGTGAGAACTGAACTGGGGGCACTCCCAAGCTCAGCATATGGGTCTGCACGGGCCGGGGCCGGGATTCAATCCTCGGTCCCCGGGGCTGCAAAGTGAGTGCCTAACCCACTGAGCCACCCCGGCTACCCCTGCAAGGACAATTTAAAGCAGAGACTAGAAAATGTTTTCTGGGGATTTAAGTGTAATGGGAACATGGGCTGCTTGTGGGTTGGGAGAGTGGAAAGTAGGTATGGAGCAAAATTAAGAAGGCAGACTGAAGCTGTAATATAAAAGATCATGAATGTCACTCTAGAAAATCTGTACTTTATTTTATAATTTGTGAAAGCAATGATCAGATGTGAAATCTAGGGAAATTAGCCTGGAAGCATTGTGGAGGATGAAACAAACCGTGGAGAGAATAGAGGTAGAAAACCCAATACTTATATGGGGTCATGACAATGTGACAGCAATGACAGCAAGTGGAGAATTTCAGAACACTAGATGGCCATGTAAGAAGCCCCTCATTTCAGTGATAACAAATGAGGCCCAAGGAGGTTAAGTGACTCGTTTCTAATCCCAGACACTAGCGGGATAAATGAGGGGAGAAAGTGATTTTGCTTGTTCCAAGGTTGGCATTGATTTACCCCAATCACACTGCCCTGTTTTAATTTGTATCTATGCATGTCGTATAAGCTACAGCCATTTCATTTGTGAAAACTACGGTAGTTTAGATTTCTAGACCTTGAATAGTGTTATAGATTCATTCTGACCTGTTCTTCATGGAACTACAAGTGTTAGTATGTTTTTTATCATCTATATTTTTTAGGTTCATTGTCATTAATCTAAATATGCTACAATTAGGATGAAGATAATTTTATAAATCATAAGGTCTTATATTTTATTAGTAGTATTTTATTGTCAATCGTCAAGGGGAACATTTATCTGCATTTGCTCCAAGGAAAAATTACTAAGGAATATCATTGAAGGTTGCACTCTTGGACATAGAAAATATATCATTTCTGTGCTTTGATCTCTGATGGCCAGCTTAATAGCCACAAGCTTTAATAAAGTTACTTTGATCAGCTAATATTTTTTCCAGTTTGAATTTCACTTCATTATATTGTACTACTGCTTTAAATTTTACATTTTGTAAGATTTGGAGATACTTATCAGGATTGGTTTCCAACCTCCCATTTTAATGTTATTAATACATAAAAATGTTCTCTTCCTGTTAGATTATCTTTTGCATATGAGTGGTATGAATGTATAAAAATTACACTCTTTGACTTCTTGTGACATATATATATATCATAACCAAGGTAGTTTAACTTCAATTTTCTGGTGCAAGTGTCATCTTGTGTCATGCATGACCTGTAGCTTTCTACCTGCAACCATGGATTCTCTTTTGTTCCAGATTGGCATCTTACTCTCTTTTTGACAGCTATATTTGTTAATTAAGAGGCATCTCAATTTTAATATTTCCTGAACAGAACCCTAGCTTGCTTCCACTCAAGCTTCATCCAGACTTCTCCATCCCAGCAAATGACACCACTGGTCAAATCATTCAAGCCCCAAATCCTTGAAATCAACCTTTATTGTTTTCTCTTCAGTAACCATCCCATCAAGTCTTATTACGCTTCTGCTTAAACTCTCCAAAGTGTTTCCAAAATTTATTTAAATAAAATACTAAGCCCTGCCATGGCTTTCAATTCTTTGTAAAATCTAGTCCCAAATCCATCTCTCTGACTTCATCTGATATCACTTCTCTCATCTGACTGTGCCATTTACCTGGTTTTTATATGATTGTTTCAGTCGGGAAAGCCGGGATGGCTCAGTGGGTTAAGCGCTCACTTTGCAGAGCCGGGGACCGAGGATCGAATCCCGGCTCCGGCCCATGTGGACCCATATGCTGAACTGGGAGCTCCCCAGTTCGGTTCTCTCTCTGCCTCTGCCTCTGTATCTCTCTCTCTCTCTCTCTCTCTCTCTCTGTCAAAAATAAATAAATAAATAAATAAATAAAAATAATAAATGATTATTTCAGTTTTTCTTGCCCATTCAAGTCTCTGTTTAAATAACACTTACTTAAGTAGCTCTTCCTTGACGTAAAAGAGCAATCCAGGTACTCAATTACCTCCGCCTCCTGTTTTCTCTTTTTTATAATATATGTACTAATATTACAATTTTTACAATTTTATAACAGCTGCTTTCTGTAGCAAGAATGAAATCCTCGTGAAAATAAGGACTTTGTTTTATTACAGTGTATTCCCAGGACACAGAACAATGTCTGGCACTAGTAGGCTCTCAATAGATGTTTTTTGAATGAATAAATAAATGACCCATGAACATCATATATGTTTATTGGCCCTTTGGGACTATGATCCCTCCAGTTTCAGAGGATCTGGGAGGACTCTGATTTCTGCATGGCTGTGATAAAGGAAAATAATAAAATTGACCTGTATTCCTATAGAATGAGCACAAAGTAAACTCTCCCAAATGAGGTTTGTCCTTATCAACATGCTAAAACAAGTAAGCTATTTAACCCAGACAAAATGCCATGGTAAATGCTATGACATGTTTCACTGCAACTTGTATGTACTGTAGCTTTGTCTTCTTAAAATTTACATCAGAAAAAAATCAATCTTATCTAGCAATGTAATCTTATAAAACACATTTCTTTTGTTTGCCCTGTCCTCTAAAACTGTTATAATTTTCTCTTTCAAAATTACTCTATTATTATAACTCATGAATGCCTGATTACATAAATCTCTTTAAATGACTTTTTTTTTTTAATTTATTGTTAAATTTGATGAGGTTACATTGGTTGGTAATAATTAGACAGTTTACAGATGTACAAGTCCACATCACATCATTCATGCATCGTATTAT
>PVKE010023259.1:0-24800 GCA_004027555.1 Craseonycteris thonglongyai
AAAAAATATCAGCTATGGAGGGGAAGGAAAAGAACAGATATTTGCCAATTTCCAGAGATGGGATCCCAGTTAGAAGGTATATAATTTTAATTCCACAGCAGACAAAAAATAAAAATTGGTTTTCGTAAGTGTGGCCAAGAGGGAGTAACGTAATGGGAAAAAACAAACAACACCTCTTCAAACTTCATTCATGACGACTTCAGTTATTCTTGGGGTTAAGCGTTTGATTGCATTTGGGATTGGACAGAGAACACACGAAATATAAGCATATGTGAGATACTTGTTTGGGGCCTACACGTTCATTTAAAACACATTCTAATCCGTATCCTCAGGAGGTCGGGACAAGAGCCTAACGTCCATGGTGTTTGGATGCTGATTTGACATCTACTGTCTCCTGTCAGTGTCTAATGCCATCAGAATACAGAATATGGGAACAATCTTCAAATTTTAATTTTTATAATATTCTACCTTTGTATGTATGCTTTAAAAGATTTAAACACTTCACATTATTATTATTATTAATTTTGTTTATTGTTTGAGAGAAGGAGAGAGAGAGAGAGAAGCAGAAGGGCCCAGAGCCGTCTCCCTATTTCTAAAGGGTGTCCCAAAATTCATGCAAGAAGTAATTTTGATAGAAAACACAGGTTTATAATTTAAAATTGTCAATTTTCATTGCTCAACAATGAAAACGCATAGTTCTTTCATGTAGCGCTCCATTTTTAATAACCCTGAACTGTCACGCTGTCTTTTTTTGTTGTTGGCAACACTTTACCGCACAAATGACGCAAAATTCAAATCTTGCGTGAATTTTGGGACACCCTTTACATCACTAGCTGTGACCTGGTTTCACCCCACACAGGTGGACGTGGGGCTGCGCAGGGCGGGGACTGAACCGGAGGCGAGAACCTTCACCTTGAACTGCGGTTGCGCCTAGTTCAGCGCGCGGGGTTTGCCCAGCTCCCCGCGGCTGCATCAGAAGGCGGGCACGGAATACCCGGGGAAGCAGCTCACATGCGTCCAAAACCCAGCCTCCTGTCCCTCGTGGGAGCAGCATCAGTGAAGCCATTCATTTAACTAAATTACCGGCCATAGCTCCTTGTTCAACACCAATTATTATTCGTTCTGGGACCACAGATAAGTGGCCGTGTCCAAAGTTGATTGTGCGCAATAAATGCCACATTAATATTAATAACTTTTTAATAACACGGTGCTCATGGACGTGTGTGAGGCTGGGGAGCCGTCGTTTCTGAAGGACCTTTGACAGGCTGGGAAATTCTTTGAGAGGAGGACGTTCCCAGGACTGACACTGACAGGCAGACGCTGTCAATCTTCCAGTGCGATGACCACGGGTCACTTGTGGAAGGAAACTCTGGAATTTTCTCCACTGGCTAAGAGCCGACTACCACTATTCCTCACGCTCCTGTAACCAATCTCTTCATCTCCAAGATGTAGGAAACACCTAATTTACTGCGCTGCCTGGGATTTTACTGAGTGTAATACTTTCAAGGAGGAAACGCAAAATCAAGGCTTCGTCACCGTGATATGTCCAAGGACAGTCTGTTCTTTCCAGCCATTTTTTAAAGATTTATTTTGTTTTTTGACAGAGAGACAGAGAGAAGGGGGAGGGCCCAGCGCCGTCTCCATAGTTGCACATCATCCGTTGTCAACATGGTTTCGTTCCACACAGGTGGGCGGGGGCCGCACAGGATGGGAACCGGGCAGGGGGCCTCCCGCGTGGGAAGCTCACCCCAGCTCAGCACATGGGTCCACACGGCCGGGGCTGAGATTCGATCCTTGGTTCCCGGGGCTGCAAAGTGAGCGGTTAATCCACTGAGCCCTCCCGGCTTCCCCTTTACCAGTGATTTTACAAGAGAAGATGACAAATAGCTGTAATAGGCGTGGCTGGTGGATCGGTGAGCTTGCCACGATGTGCTTTAAGATCTAGATCCGAGCGTCTATGGGTAATAAAACGGGGCCAAGCGTGAACTTCCGAGAGGAGACACCCTTCTCGCCAACTCTGGGACATACTGGGACACACACCAATGAGGTCTACTGTTCCACATTTCCGATTGTTTTCAAAGAATGCAGAAATCCAAATCTCCTGCATAATGTAGCCTCACACTCTCTTAGATTTCTTTTTTCTGGCTGTCTTGAGATGTAATTGATAGATAACACTGTGTAAATGTAAGCTGTACATACGGTATATATTGCAAAATGATTTTTTTTTCGGGGTTAACACATCCATCACCTCACACAGTGATGGGTTCGTATTTTTTGGGGGTGTGAACGTACACAGTTGACTCCCTTAGCAACTTTCAGGCATACAACGCAGCCTTATTGCCGCCGTCTGTACCTTACTCCCCGGGACTGTCACCTTCAGCCACTTCTGACTCCCAGTCCCTGACAGCCAACTCTGTTCTGTTTCCATGACTTCATTTTTTTTTAGATTCCACATGGAAGTGAGATCACCCAGCATTTCTCTTTCTCGGTCTGACCTGCACTTAGCTTAATGCCCTCAGGTTTTATCTATGTTGTCACAAATGGCAGGTTTTCTTTCTTTTTCCAAAGCTGAGTCATAAGAGTATTCCATTATGTGTGAGTGTGTGACATTCTCTTTATCCAGTCATTGGTTGAAAGGCACTTCGTTTGTTCCGTGTTTGGGCCTCCGTGAATAATGCTGCAGTGACCGCGGGGCACGGGTGTGCGTTCAGCAGAGGGGCCTCATTTGCTTCGGATACGGACCCTGGAGTGGGCTTGCTGGGTTGAAGAGCGTCATCCTCAAAGCAGACATGCAAGTGTGATCACTACCGTCACGAAGACACGGCATGTGGAAAACTCACCGGTGCATCTCCGGTCCGATTCTCTCCTCCTGTAACGGTGCTGTGTGGTTCACTGAAAGCCGTAGGTGAGCGTTAGATACAAATGTGCTGAAAAGAACCATGACTGTGTGATCTCTTGATACCTAAACACCGGCAATTAATTTCTTTAAATACGAAGAACGACGCAGGTCAAACAAAGCACATTTGTGAACAGCTGGTTTCTAAACTCTCTGATTGTTCCCACCATCAATCTGAGCCTGTTCACATCACCTCGGTCCCTGACAGCTTCCTCTCACCAAGTACTAGCAGCGTTTTGTGCATCGTGGACGTCTGCCTGCTGAGCCCACACTGGACGGAACGAGTGACGTGGCCGGTGACACGTGGGGAAGGAGGCAGGGAAGTGTCCCGGGAGGCCCGGTGGAGGAGTCCAGCGGAGGATCTGCCAGCGATGGGCGCAGACCTCTCGCTCGGTGAGGAAGGAGACCAGAAGAACATTCCAGAAGCCGCCTGAGCCCTCTCAGCTCCTCCTTCATTCTTCCTCTCTTCTTCCTCGGCGTCTGCCGTCCTTTGAGCGAATACGCTTTCTGTTGGTGTAATTGATGAAGGTGTCACCTTGTCCTCACGTAACAACAATCCTCTCCTCACCTGTGGGTCTGTCAGCTAAGTGCCTACAGGCGGTGACCCCTGTGTGCTGACCGTGAGCAGGAGGGGGGTGCTCAAGGCCACGGTCATGTCCCAGCGTGCAACGTGCTTCCCACACTGGACGCCTGCGTGTCCCCCTGGGTCTCACGGGCCCCCTGTCCTCACACATGGCGGTTCCATGCTGCCTTCAGAATGGGGAGCAGGGCTCCGTGCAGACTGTACCCCCATTCTGTAGGGGCACCGCGTGAACGAGCGCATGTAGTAAACACCTAATTTACTCCCATCCAGGCACGGGATCCAGTCAATCACTCCACTCCGAAGACTAATTAAATGGGAAAAAATCGCAGTCAAATTGATTGATTGGATTCCCCAGGCCTGTGTCCGGATTGACTGAATTCATTTAAAATTCCGCCCTGAGAGCCCTGAGTGGACGCCCCTGTACCTGGTGTGTTGTTAAGCCTTCGGGAAGGTTTGGCTCCCCAGACTGTTCTAGAAAAGCCGGGCCGCAGAGCGTGCCCTGGACACGCGCCTACATTCTGAACCGTTGTTAGCTCATCGGTAAAAGGGAGCGTCTCGGGGAAAAATAGGACCAGAGAAATATCTTCCTTCCACCTCTCTGACGCAGCACGGATGAGGAAAATTAGATTGACTAGGAAAATGGTTTTTAACCTTTATTCTTAGCATAAATCAAGAGGCTCATTTTTCAGTCTATTCCCATAGAATTCCATTAAAGGTCAGATTTGTAATGGAGATCCTAATTATTAATGTGTTGCTATTTTAATTATTAATAAGTTGAAATATTTGCATAATGGATAAAGAAATAGCCCCGGAACAACTTTGGTAGTATCTGAAGAGTCTTCAAAATATTTTATCAATACCCCGTTTATGGGCTTACGGAATTCATTTTAAAAACACATTTGATTAACAGAAGAGTAAAACTAGTGTTGCCACCATCAGAGAATATTAACCTAATTATACCGGTGGTGGCCCTGAAATCTTCCAAAGAGGTGATTTGTATAGAAATCATCTATAGTAACATAGTAAGAATAAGTGTTTATTATTTCATAAACCCTTATTATTAATTTCCAAAGGGTCACTTTGTTTGAGATCTAGTTTAACCACACCCAGTGCTACTTCACTTTGTCAAGGGGTGGCATCTAAACATTTTCATGAGGAGTGTGAACAGGAAGAAGCATGTCAGCTCTGTGCGGTTCTTAGCGAGTCTGTAGGAGTTAGCTTTTTAAAATGCAATTTATCAGAACCTAGAAATAACCGTTTCTGGCAGAAATAATAAATCTGACAAAATTAGGCAGCAAATAAATGATGGATGTTAAATGTTATCTATAAGGTAAATTTAAACTTCAGCCCAAAGGAAAGAGGTTTCCTGGTCGTCTATTTTTGAAGATGATAAAGTATAAATTGTCTTTTGAATTTGAAGTGCCGTTTAAAAATTTTACTATCAGTATTACTTGAAAGAATTTTTAAAATCTCAAATATTGAGAATAGTTTGGTGTTATTCATATAAACATGGAAAACGTGTGAAGACTGTTGTACTTAAGAGTCAGACAACCTCCTTTTTAAGGGAGAAAAGAGCAAAAACCATTCAGTTGCAGAGAAATAGTTTATTCAGGGATGTTTGGGGTCAGAATTAGTGATACTGACTGAAACGAACTTCTCAATAGCTTATGTGATATTTATTAGGGTTCAGTTTAACCAATGTTAGTAATTATAAGAGACACAAAATTCACTATTAATTAGTTCATCATCAATTATTTAGAAACAGGCCTGTAACGAATGGCCCCTTTCAAGTCTGCTGTCTGTGCTTGGTATGGATTTCCTGCATTTCTTCGGTTCCTCTGCACTCGGTAGAAGTTTCTCTTTCCTTGTTTGTTACAACAATTACCTTACAGCTGCTCTGTTCTGCCAGAGGTTCATTATTTGGGGAAATAGAATTCAAAATTTATGTAGAAGAGACTGTGTTTTGAAACAGAAAGACTTTTTTCTTTTTTCTTTTATTGTAAAAGCTCCTAATTTAAAATCTCTTCTTTCTGATGGAAACTGAGTGTCTGACTTGGGAGGAAGCCCCGCCCACAGCAACGCTCCACCTTCAAGGCGACTGGAAGAAGGAGGCCCAGGTGGGGATGAGTCTCGGAAGTGGAATTGCTGGGTCGTGTGTGGTTCTGTTCTTCCTATTCGGGGGACCCTGCACCCCGCTTACACGTGCATGCCCGCCGCCAGCAGCCGTAGCCACGGTGAGGGATCCGCATCGTCCTCTGTGACGACTCACCCCAAGGTCTCCATTCATCTACTCACGTTTGCTGGGCAGCTACCCCTGCTTGTAACAAGCCCCTTGACAACAAGTACGCAGCATTGGATGCTGCCCGTTCAAGCTTCAGGGGCAGAAAACAACAAAAGGGAAGAAAGGGAGCGTAATGAGTAGAAAAACGCTGGTAATCAAAGTAGAGTACCTTCCTTTTATCAGAATTGTTAGTGACTGAAGTTATTCACTTACCTATTTATTTAAAGAGCTCACTTGTACTTATTTGGGTATTCATTTTTCAATAAAGCATCACGCCCAGGCATATGTACATTATAACGGAGAAGCAAAACCAGTCAGCCCGCCCTTAGCAGCCACCGCTCCTGACTAAGTCCTCCCGGGATGCTCAGAAGTGTCAACGTTGTGTCCACCGCACGCAGCTCTGCAACCTCTCTCAAAAGTGTGCCCACCGTTCTCGCCGAGCGTTGCCTCAGAGTCACTGGTGCTGGCCTGTATTTGTGGTTAAAATAGAGAGAGACTTTATTCCAGTCCACTTCAGATAACTAGAAAACAAGGGATCGAAGTACCTTACAGCGATGTCTTCGTTAGCTATTCCCTAATGGAGTTTTTAACCACATTTAAAGATGAAGCTTCCCACATAGGGCGAAGACGCAATAGCGTGGCATCGGGGCTCCGTGGCGAGGCCCCTTGTTGGAGTTCAGCTCTGTCTCCTCTGTCTCATCGGCAGTAACAAAAATGCGAGGCGGAGGGCTGTGTGTGCGTCCCGTGTGGTGCCCGCAGGCCATTAGCACCGAGAAATGCTCGGGCTCGAAACCACTCAAGGGATAGAATTCCGCGGTTCACAGGACCGCAGACCACAGGTGCCCTTCAACAGCCGGGTCTGTGCAGAGGTCAAGGTCAGGATAAGCAGCAATAGTTCAAGATGGACAGAAGTGCTTCTCCAAGGCGGAAGGTTTATAGAAAGCCGTTCTGGGTTGGTTTAATAGCAGCTATAAAACAACACATTCAATTTAGTGCTGTTGGGACAACATGGAAAAACAATATGAAAAACACAATACCAGGAGACTTAGCGTCTCTGATGACCAACTGTATGATTCAATTTAAAAATGTTTACTTCAAAGGTAAAAAGTCACTTCAAGGCATAAAACAAAAGAGAGGCTCCCCATGTTCTCAAGGTTCTCATGCGCTCTTTTAGAGTAGCCATAAAATGACTTAAAATGACCGTCCCGCTGTTTTAACGCATTGCGTACGGATCACGAGAATCTTCGTTTTTTCTGAGCCATGCGTTAAGGACGGGTAACGAGAATGCTCGTTTTTACACTTGACCTTTTATTTTTTGCAAGATTTATTTAATTAATGAGGTTTGGTTGATATATAATGAGCAAATATTATCAATGGATACATTTACGTAAGTACAAAAAATTTCATTGAAAAGTTATAAATAATATGGAAGCAATAGCATTTTAAAGAGAAGAGTTCATTTCAACGTGGTCTCATTTAAATACCTGCCGGAACAGAGGGGTATAAGGGCTTTAAACCCCGCCGTACGCAACGTGTTAAGATGCGCTTTTGCTGCCACACATTTCAGAGGCGCGGGCTGTCCGGAAAACAAACCCAGCCATTGTCACTGTGACGAGAACGGTTCCGTGGCTGGGTCCTCCCCTGACCGCCCTCAGATCTGAAATCGGGATTTGTCTTGTAGTCAAGGACAACTTGTAATACGTTTTCCCGCCACAAATTCTATTATTTATTTAATGGCATCATTTATACTCAACTGTTACTTAAATTCCATGAAATACAAATGTTGAAATTGGGACAGTTAAGGTACTATTGATTAACTTAGATATATGAAACTTTAGAAGCATTTTGTTTTCATCACCATGGTAGTCCTTTTCATATTTTCCACCTGTTCTTTTTTTTTTTAAGATTTATTTTTATTGTTTTTGACAGAGAGAGAGATACAGAGACAAAGAGAAGGGCGAGGGCCCAGAACAGTCTCCATAGTTGCACATCATTGGTTTTTCCACATAGTTTCATTCCCCAGGTGGGCGGGGCTGCACAGGGCAGGGACTGGGCCGGGGTCTCACCCCGGTGAGAACTGAACTGGGGGCACTCCCCAGCTCAGCATATGGGTCCACACGGGCCGGGGCTGGGATTCGATCCTCGGTCCCTGGGGCTGCAAAGTGAGCGCTTAACCCACTGAGCCCTCCCGGCTTCCCCTCGACCTGTTCCTATGACACTGTGTCTGTTGCCAGGTGCACAGAGACCCGCTCAGCCTAGCTGACGTCTGAAAACAAGGATGGTCGAGCATTGCACTGGTAGATGCCGGGCCAGAGTCTTGGATCCCAAAGGAGGAAGCCCACGGGCCCGGGGCCAGGGAGGCCCAGCTCCTCCACCTGCAGGCTTTCCCTCTCTCCCTCTGTGCATTCGTTTCTTCCTACTTTCTTTCCTTTTGCTTAAAAAGAAAAAACAGTCTTCAGAAAAGGAATGCTTCTTCTCTCCCTTCTGTTAGTGCGTTGGTCTGTCCATCAGGCTCTGTTCATGTCACACTGGGGGACCTACAAGTCTGTGCTATGGGGACACACCCAGACCGTGCGAAATGTGATGATGTGGAATTTTGGAATTCAGAGAAACGTTGTAAACCATCTAGGTAATGTCTCATATTTTATGGCTGAAGAAACAAGAGCCAGATGCTCAAAAGAATAGCAGGGACCCCCTAGATAACCACGTGTGACCCCAAGTGGCCCAGAGCCTCTGTCGCCGTCTCCTGGTAAGGACGGGTACGCGCTTGAGAATGGATGAAAATAGGGAACAGATTTGCCTTAATAGCAAAGCACACGAAGGAAAATAGTGTCCGAGTGAGGAGGTCCTTATTATGGGATCATTACAAAATAGCCATTAGATTATTTTCCAATATAATAGAAGTCACGCTAACTGTGAGCTGTTCAGTAGGTGTCAGCGTTTAAATACAAGAGAATTCATTCACACACTGTTGTTTACTCTGATGCTCTAGCACTTTGGAGTATCTGAAAGCAAAGTGCTTTCTTGTGTGTTAAAAGTCATGCCATACACAGTCTAAAATACCAACAGGCATTGCTGGTGTCAGAGTATCATCTTTGCTTAACTAAGGAAAACTTGGAGATGAGTGGATTGCACATGAATAACCCTCCCTTTGGATAGCAAACGCACAGTTCTTACGGTTGACATAAATCTCAAAATGCTGCATGTTCCTTCCTCCCTGGCACGGCTTTTGCGTCAGATGTGATATGAGTGACAACGTGAGTGTGCTGCCTGGGTGTCTGTGTTTCCGTGTGTACACAAGTGCAGGTGTGCTGTGCATCCCTTGCAAACTCAGTCACCGTGAGCACATTCCAGCCGAAAGCCAGAGTGTGTGGCCGCTTGCAGAAGCGACCACGTCACTTAACTTCAGCTGCTCACTTGCGAAGCTTTTCCCCGTCCTGCTGGGAACGGAAATGGCAAGTGATACCCCCCAGCCGAGCTCCGTGGAGCACGAGTACTAATTCCGGGTCCTGTGTGGAAGGGGAAGCGTAACGCCTTTGCGATCCCCTGGAGAATGATTCTTAAAGCAGGGAGAAGGCATCATCTCGTGTATTCCCTGAAGAAAATAAAATAGACGTAGCACTAGTGCATGAGAAGCATCCAAATACAAAAAACATCCGTGTCATCGCCACAGAACTTGATGTATCGAAAAAAGTATAATATTGTCGAACTTTTGTAGGCTCTGAAATCACCACGCGTGTGCATGAGTTGTTCAGGGTTCTTGAAAAAAAGTCTGTGCTTCGGGAACATAGTTTCATCTCAATACAGCCAATTAAACTCCTTGAAATACAGGGAATTGGGAAAGAGTAAATTTAAAATGATAGAGAGAATGTATATTCAATGCAACATATTAAATATATTCATTTCCCTTCTAGACTAATTTCTATTTAATCAACTGAGTAAAATCAAAGTTGATTTCAAAGACAAATATTCATTTGTAGAAGTGGTAATAATATGATCTCATGATTGAAAAATAGATAGACATTAATATGAATAACAAACCTTACAATACCAGGGGAAAAAATTGCGTACAATCTTCAGATAACTTGAGGACATTTTCCTATTTTACTTAAGCATTGACACAGTTTTCTAAAAAAAAAACACATTACTTCTAAAGAAAGTAAAATAAATAAATAAAAATTTATATAAATAAAAAGTGATTTTTATTTAAAAATACATGAAATAGTTTTAAAATCTTTCACTGTGTGCTTTTCTTTATGTGAAGAGATGTGTTTACAATTTCAACACAATAGAAAAGCACATTGTGTGAAGCAGTCAAAATATATCTCCTTTAAACATTTGTAAAATTAATGAACTAAAAAATATGTTGTAAATAAAAATAAATAAATAAATAAATAAATAAAAATAAATAAAATAAAATATGTTGTGAAAATTAAAATAATTTTAAACTTTCCCTGAAGGTATATAGAAAAAGAACACTTATGAAACCATCAAAAGTGAAAATAAAATTTTAAGGTATTTTTTTGGAAATTAACTTTTGAATATTGCTTAGAATTGAATAAAGGAAAATTATCATATGCCAACACGTTACATAAAAGTTTAAGAAGCAAGTGATAATTTTCCCCCCATTTCTACGTATAAATTACTTTTTAAAATGTAGTTTGAACTGAAAGAGAAAGAAACAATGTTATTTCAATTTTTTATTATTTGAAAAACAACAACAAAATTGCATATCTGGAAAAGATAACAGGTCCACGATTCCTACTAAAATAAAATAAAATGGAATAAAACACAGACAACCGCTTCCATTGAGGGTATCATCAGTGACTCGGTGGATGACATGAAATCTATGAACACATAACTTTCAAGTTAATTTTCAACTGTCAAGGAAGAGACTGTGGGTCGACCTAAAAAACTGGAAAGTGCTAAGGCGTGCATTTTGGTGTAAGTTGGGGGTAGGAAATGACTGAGTTTGGGAAGAAGTCAACCAAGTGTCATGAAGGAGCTGAAGTGGAAGGAAGTCAATCTGTGTGTCCCAGAATAGAAACCATTGGCCAGGAGTGGAAAGCTACGGCCGTGGTGCCCGGCCCCAAGGAGCGCCCTCCGTAATTACAGACCACTGAGCCGGCGACTGACATGGTATAATTAAGGACAGAATAATCTAACGCTCGTATAAAGTACAAATTAATAGGGCCGTGTCTCCAAAACACAGCAAAGATGGAAAGCCCCAGAAGGTCAATGGAGGCAGTTATAGGAATCTCCAGGGAGAAGTTTCATTTAACTTGAAAACAAATAGTCTATGGAGGCCGGTGAAATGATTAAAATGTGCATTTAATTAAATGGAAACTGTCAAGTCGCTCCCCAGATGATGAACAGAAACAGAACCAAAGATGTCAAACTCTACAGAGTTATATGATCTAACGATGAACACTGACTATGTAGGAACGTCCTTCCTCTTCGGTTTAGACTTACGTAGAACTCGCTGTAGAAATGTGTCGTGAAGCAAGGAAAGCAGGTCTTCGTTATAACGAAGATCTCGTCAATGAATTTTTTAAAGTTCCAATTTCAATCGACAAATTGAGGACGTGAAGGTCAGTGTGCAACGTGAAGCGTGTGTAGGGTCAGTGACCACTGCTGTGTGTGCCCCACTTCCTGGACCGCCCACACAGATCCCGCCTCAGGGTCCGTGGGATTGAGGAGTTCAAGAGCACGTCCAACCCCGTTACACGAATCAGACAAGACGATGCTCCGACCACATCAAAACGCCTACTTTTCTTTGACTTACCCAATGTGTTATTTAAAATAGTTTCTACTTAACTAGCAGGAGAACCCGTTTTCCTAGTGCATAGGGGGACCAGGAAAAAAACAGATTTAGTTGATTTATTAAAAATGGTGTATTTATTCTTCCACGTTTAAACTTCAGTCCCCTCCAAAGGACGCTCTGAGGCAGCACACCTGTCGAGACGCTTTCTCCACCGCTGAACAGGCTTTGAACTCCTTGATTTTGATGCCTACTCGTGCTCCTGCCATTTTCTGTTCCACCTTCATCTTGGGAAATATAGAGAACAATGTCACTTGGGGTGAGATCAGGTGACCAGGGAGGGTGGGGCTCGGGGGTCATGCTATTTGGGGCCCAAAACTGCTGAACACTCAGCGCTATGTGGGCAGGTGCGTTGTCACGCCACACGTTGTTCATGTCAATCACCCGTCATGAAACGGGCACACACGTCGAGAGAGTCTCCCCCAAAAAAATTCACGGAAGCCGACGAGCGCCGCTTCTCGCAACCACGCCAGCTGCTGCACGGATGCGGGTGGGTTGGCAGAGCCCTCACCTATCGGGGAAGCCTGTGCTACAAGGGCCCGCCCTCCCGAAGACAATGCCTTTATTTGGGGGGTCCCCCTTTGTATTGTATTATTTTAAATAACATTTTTATTTGAATTTATGAATATTGGATTGTCATAACTGACCTTTTTTTTTTATCAACAATTTGAAAAAAAGAAAAAAGAATTGGGCCATCCCCCCAGAGAGCTGAAAGGGCCCATCATAAATCACTTCCATGTGAGCAGCAGAAGTACAATGATTTTACCAGCGAGGAAAATCCTGAAGTAAAATTAGTTTGTGGTCGTGATCTATCGAGGTTCTCTCTCGTAGCACTAAGGTGTCAGGACGCCGCTGACTCTCGACCTCCTTAATAGCTGCTAACAGGCGGCTGGTGGAACTATAACCAAGTCTAGGCATCCCCGTTCGCCGACGGATCAGCTGACGCGGTCAGACGTGAACGCGGGTCCGCAGGAGATGGGGAGACGTCTCTGGTCTGCCTCCGTCCTTTGCGTGTTTTCTGTAAGCACGGCCTGCACTGTCCTCATCAAAAGGAGCAGAAGCGGCATGGGACAGTGCTTCCTCCCGGAGGAAAGAGGGCGAAGTCGTATGGAAAGAAGTCAGAGAACAGAACCACGGTATCTGCAGAAGGATGTACATTTTGAAGTTGATCTTTGATGTTGTTGGGGGTGGTCATTGGATAATAGGGACCTAAACCAAATAAAGGACGACTCAAATGATGACGAAAACTTAGACTTAGGTGAAATCATCATCCATATAAATTAAATTTGGAAAGCAGACACCCAGAAGATTCTTTCCAGCATGCCCCCCTGCCTGCTCCATTAACTGCCCGGACACGGATCACGCTGGGTTATGAACTTGTAAAATCCGGATTACGTAACCCAAACCGAGCCGGCGGCGGACACGAGACCGGGAGGGTCACCGCACTTGCAAACACACGGAAGTCCTTCAGGGGGACGGCTACCAGGCTCGCCGGGAGACCGTCCTAGTGATGCCCAGCGAATGGAAGACGGCCCCGCACAGCCACGCCAACCCCTGGGCGGGCAGAACGCGTTTCCCCCGCGCGGTTGTGAAAATATCTGCACGAGAAGAAACAAGACAACAGCGTCCGATGCCGTGAGTGTTACAGTCTCATGGGTAGTGAAAGGAGACGGCACTGGTTTAAAAGTATTAATTTTTAAAAAGTTTTAAATTGGTTCTTGGGACAGAGCAAGAGGAATGTCTTTGGATAACAGGGTGAAGGCTGCAGGTTGGAACGTGGACAAGACCTTGGAAACGAGACACTGAAGCAGCTTCTTGGAAGATATTCTGGAATCTCCTTTTTGAGGATTTTAAAACAACAACACAATACTGAGCTGTGAGGATTTCGTTAAGGCCCTGCCAACGGGAAGGACTAGAATAAAGATGTTTTCTTCTGTGGTTGTGTGATGTAAATCTTTTTTATACTGAATATATGAATACATTAAACGTATGAAGGTTCCTGAGTTAACCACGTGGTAGAAAATCAGCGGTGGATTTTCCTCCCGTTAGCACTCTGATACCATCTGTAGCGCAGATGCCACTGTGCTGATCACGCTGACGTATGTGATGTCAGGTCAGGCGAGCACTCGGGGAAAACACAGTGCAAGCGCGCTACGAGGATCAGAGCTGTGAGCTCTGAGTCTGGGATCTGCAGCTTACTTTTCTGTTGTGCGATGAGTCACATAAACTCAAGTGTAATGTCACAAATTATTAATAAGTGAACCGAAGACACACACACGGCCTCACAGGTCATTCTAGAATAGAACTCGTGGAAGTGACTTTTGTAAAGCTCCGAGGTCGCCGTTCATTTAACTAATGAGGCCATAGAGTGAGGATGATGGTATTCAGAGTCACTCCTGAAGAGCTGACAGAAAAACCACCAGCGGGAATCTGTAAGATCGGGGAGCGCTCGCGACATGCCGTGCGATGGAGGTGACTTGTGTTGAAAATCAGGAGGTTTCGAGGAAGCCGGATGGCTCAGTGGGTTGAGCGCTCGCTTTGCAGCCCCAGGAACTGAGGATCAAATCCTGGCCCCGGCCCGTGTGGACCCATGTGCTGAGCTGGGGTGAGCTTCCCATGCAGGGGGCCCCCAGTTCAGTTCCCGCCCTGCACGGCCCCCGCCCACCTGTGGAATGAAAACTACGTAGAAAACTGATGATGGACAACTGTGGAGACTGCTCTGGGCCCTCCCCCTTCTCTCTGTCTCTCTGTCAAAAACAATAAAAAAAATCTTTAAAAAAAGAAACTCGTGAGGTTGTACACAATGAGCGGTTGTGTTCCCTAAGGGGCCCGAAGCTTTCGGCAAAGTGCTATTCGCGTGAACAAGAAAACGGGCACCAACACAACACAACACAGCAGTGGGAACAGCTCCGAAAAGATGAACTGGCCCCAAATGACCAAATTGACCATGAATGAGGCCCGGAGGCAGGAGGGCGGGTCCTGGGAGGGAAACATTTAACACTGATGTTCAACTGTCAGAGAGTGAAGTCGCTGCCAACCGCACGCAGTCAAACAGCCACTTTGTGCGGGGAGCGCGCTCTGCCTTTTCCTGATGCAGGAAATGATTGCACATCTGGAGAGAAAAGCATCGCTAAGCCCCTCAGAGGCGTGTGGCCGCGTGTGGCCCGGCTCGCCCCGTGTGACTGTGAGCGGAACTCCACTGACGTACCCGGCCCGGGGGGGAGTGACCGGGTCATCGGAACGTGGACGAGCCTTGTCCTCTGCTTCTGTGGCAGACCTTGCAGGTGAAGTCCGGGAACACGTTCTAAGCCAGCGTTTGCACGTGGGCTCTGACCCACTGAGGGGAGATGCAGGCTTGCAGAGGACAATGGAGAGTTTCTTCAAGGCCACGTCATCGTGTGGCCTGGCCCAGTGTCACCACGGTTTCCGGGACCGTACGGGGGAGGAGCTGGTGGCAGGGACATTGAAGGGCTGCCTCTCAGGAAACCGCTGGTCAAAAACGTAACTTTCTAGCCTAGATTTTTTTAAAGATTTATTTTTATTGTTTTTGACAGTGAGAGAGAGAGATACAGAGAGAAGGAGGAGGGCCCAGAACAGTCTCCATAGTTGCACACCATTGGTTTTTCCACATAGTTTCATTCCACAGGTGGGTGCGGGGCTGCACAGGGCAGGAGCTGGGCCGGGGTCTCACCCCGGTGAGAACTGAACTGGGGGAGCTCCCAGCTCAGCATATGGGTCCACACGGGCCGGAGCCGGGATTCGATCCTCGGTCCCCAGGGCTGCAAAGTGAGCGCCTAACCCACTGAGCCCTCCCGGCTTCCCCAAAAACGTAACTTTCTAAAGGTCTCTTTGAAAGCAAACCACACCCTTCAGCAAACAGACGATATGACAAAAGCGACCCCACACTCGGTGGGATTCGGTCACTCCGAAGTGTGAGCGAGTGTTCAGAGAGCCTGTTCGGTCTCCGTGCCTGTGGCCGCTCTTGGCCTGACGAGGACTGAGCCCCGGTGGAGCTGCCGGATTTCAGGCCACGGTGAGGTGGACAGTTTGGAGCAGGCGGGCAGGACAAATGTCTCACACCCAAATACGTCGTAGCGTTCTTGTAAAGCGCGTGACACACTTCGCAACCTTAACGGGGGCAGCAGGCGTTCTAAAACTAAGAGGATTGCGGTATATCCCCAAAGCGGAACTCAGCCCTGAATAGAACTCGTTCCACCCCAAGCTTCACAGACACAGAAAACCGCTCATAAACCAAGAGCACGTTTTAATCGGCAGCCTGATACCTGGGGCCACAAAGCTTTACACCGTTTCGTGCGACTGACAGGAAGTTGTACTTTAAGCTGTGAGTCGAGACGACATCGCGTGCACAGTGCACACACACAAAGGGAGTTACTTAACACGGACTCGAACTGTTTTCTTGGAAATCTTGGAGGAGCCGCACGGAATATTTTTTCACTGTATTTCTACCAAATAATTTCCAGGCGTTGGCACGGGGACACAACACAAAGGAGCCCAAATCCCTCTCGGGGCTCACGGTGTGAGGACGCACAGGGAAGACGGGCCTGCGGGAGGTCCGGTGGGCGTGCGGGCCGTGCACGGCCGGGGAGGCGGCGCTGATGCACTGGCTGCGGCCGACGGGGAAGCTCGGGGCCGCAGAAGACCTGGTGTCAAAGGAAGCTCTCAGCGCCCGGGCGGCCGGGCCTCGCCGTCGCCGGGACTCGGCAGAATAGCTGGAGGGGCCACGTCTGGACCAAGAACACAAAGGACAGGAAGCGGAGCTCAGAGGAGCAACGCTTAAAATGCGTATTTTGGGGAAGCCGGGAGGGCTCAGTGGGTTAAACGCTCACTTTGCAGCGCCGGGGACTGAGGATCGAATCCCAGCCCCGGCCCGTGTGGACCCATATGCTGAGCTGGGAGCTCCCCCAGTTCAGTTCTCTCTCTGTCTCTGTATCTCTCTCTCTCTCTCTCTCCCCTCTGTCAAAATAAATAAATAAATAAAATATATATTAAAAATGCGTATTTTGGAGGCGCCGGACGGTGACGCGGTCACGGGAGCGTGCTGGTCGTGAGCGAGAGACGCAGAACGTACAGTTCACGCCAGGACCACCAGCTGCGTTTGGGGGGGATGCGAGGACCCCCCCAAACCCCACCCCCGGTGCGATCCTAGCACCGCACGGGGAGCAGGGCCTTGTTGCTCTAAGGTTGGCGCTGGTTACGTAAAGCGTATTTATTATCAATTCCAGGCAGCTTTTAAGTCTTCAACAAAGACAAATACATAACAAGTCCCTATGGGAAAGAGAACGGAATCGTCACAGGCGATCCGCTGGCCCAGGCAGAGCGCGAGGAAGGGGAAGCAGCAGATGATGGGTGGACGCAGGTTTCATTCAAACTGTCCCCAGTCACGCTGGGCGTGAACAGTGTGGCCGCACCTCGTCGTGGGCGGGGGTCATGAGCTCGTATTTAAAGGGAGACCTGCACCCAAGAAACTCCCTCTGAATAGAGACGCTGGCGGGTGACAGCTGGGCTGTTAGAGGTCGTGGACTGTTGTGACACCTCCCCTTTGACCTCGGAACACTCAGGATGGGAGACGGGTGAGTCGCGGAGCCCCCTTTCCTGTAGCAGAACTTTACAGGACCGAGTGGGTGCCTGTGTTCATTCCACTGGTATTTTCTGAGACAGATTCTGGGCAGGGCACCCCCTACACGCCTCTTGGGCAAGTCTTTGCTCACGACCATTCCAATAAGGACCTGTTGTCGGGTTTTCTTCTCAGTCCTGGACACCCGACCTCCTCACCTGCTCTCAGCAGTAACGGGGACGGAACCCCAGAGGCTCAGAAACGTGAGTTCTGCTCCTTAGCGTTGTTCCGAGCAGCCTTCTGTGTGAGGGGCAGGAAAAGCACAGTTCTTACACCCAGTCCCAGCCACCCCGGCTCAGGCGGGTTTCTTTTCTCGAGTCATAAAAACAATCGAAGCAGCTTTGGGGAGGACACCTTGGGGTTCACTGTTACTGTTTCCCCCGCGGGGCGTGGTGGATGGATGTCCCATACAAGCGATCTTCTTGCCAAAGGGATGATTGCAAGACCAGCGAGACCCCCGTTCCTGAGAATTCCCAGCTGGAAGGCGATGTTCTCTGCACGGGTCTCCTAAGCTTTCGTCCCAGGTCAGAACGAAGACGCAGCCACCCCTGGGTGCGCGGGGCGAGCCCCGCGGGAGGGGTGCGCACAGACCAAGGCCCGAGATGCGCTGCAAGCACCGTCCACCAGAGGGCACTGTGCCCCAGGTCAGGGAAGCAGGACGGAGCCGGAAACATCTCAGTGCGCCCGTTACCGAGGTGCTGGTAGGTGGATTTTAAAAGGTAGAAAGTACGATGCTTTATTTATATTTTTTTAAATGCTGAAATGGGGGCCACGAAATACAGTTTTTTTCAGATGATAATGTTGAATTTGGAGGGAAAATGCTACATTTGTATTTATAGGTCAATTATTTTGTAGGTACTGATTCTTATAAAGAGAAGAAAGCACATAGGGATATTTTCCCTGTAACAATTGCATGTGCATGCATGCACGTGTATGTGTGTGCATATGTGCATGCATGTGCGTGTGCATATGGGCTCATGTGTGTATGTGTGCGTGGGTGTGCATGCATGTATGCACGTGTGTGAGTGCACGTGTAGTGTGCGAGTGCATGTGTGTGCGTGTGCGTGTGAGTGTGTGTGCATGCATGTGTGTATGGATGTGCGCGCACATGTGTGCGTGTACGTGTACCTGTGTGCGGGTGCGTGTGTGCACATGCATGGGTGTGCATGCATGTTTGCACATGCATGGGTGTGCATGCATGTTTGCGCGTGTGTGCGCTTGTGTGCATTGCATGTGCACATGTGTGTGCATGCATGTGTGTGTGTCGATGGAGACTTGTACATGTTTTTCCTCTTTTGAATCACTTGCATAGAAACGCAGAAGGAAACACAGTTGTGCACAAACCCTAAATACAACGGCCCACGGGAGTGCCCGGCAGCCTCCACACGAGTCCTCGGTCCTGCACCTTCATCGCGAGGGGCTGCGGGACCGCACGCAGCAGGACTGGGCGTGGGGGGTGCGGGGCTAGGAAAGCAGCTGGGGACCCACTGCCCCCGGGGTGGCGCTCCGTGGTGACCACGTTTTACCACCGGCGTTTCTGCTCTT
Organism: Craseonycteris thonglongyai; assembly: GCA_004027555.1. Taxonomy (NCBI): domain Eukaryota; kingdom Metazoa; phylum Chordata; class Mammalia; order Chiroptera; family Craseonycteridae; genus Craseonycteris; species Craseonycteris thonglongyai. The sequence continues at coordinate 18,762 of PVKE010023259.1, forward strand.
GTCAAGCCCCATGGAGAAGCCCCTGCTGACCCTCGCGAGCCCAGCTGTGCACACGGCCGGCAGACAGGCCACGGGGCGCCTCCTGCGGCCGCGACACTCAGGCGCCAGGTGGATTCATGTGCACAGGATCCTGCATTTTCCAAAGCACCTTCCACAGCCAGGACTGACCCTGACCATGGAGAACAGACCAGTCAGGCAGATGTAGAGGGAGGGAGAATCCATGCGCCACGTGGGAGCCAAATGGGCCCAGAAATCAGCGCGCCACGTGGGAGCCAAACAGGGGCCGGGAATCCACGCGCCACGTGGGAGCCAAATGGGGCCCGGGAATCCTTAGAGGCTCAGCTACATGAACATCATCCTTCAAAGCCACACTTCCACATACAAGCCTGCAATGCAGAGAGAGGCCCAAAGGGGGAAATGAAAGCCACGCGTGATTTCAGGACCCACAGACCCGCCCCTCCACTATTCCAAGTGGGGGCCCCGGCGCCGTGGGAGGCGCTACGTGGTGTGCGGGGCAGCAGCGTCGGGTCAAGGGCAGCAGCGTCGGGTCAAGGGCAGCAGTGTCGGGTCAAGGGCAGCCGCGTGCACTTCGGGCACGAACAAGGGCAGGGAGCGCCCTTCCTGCCCCGCTCCGTGCGCTTCCAGCTCCTGGCCCCTGATTAGAGGCACAAATTACAACGTAGGTTCATAGTCCCAGGACTTCCAGCTTCTAGGAAGCGGCCTTATGCAAACAGTCATGGCTGTGTGTCGTGGGAGGGTTCCGGCAATTAATTCTCGAAATGATCAATGGGGAGAATGTCCTTTCCCCCCACTTCTGCTTTATTTATGCGCTCCCATTAATTATGCCTAATTTTCTGTTGGCACTTCTCTTCCTAATGTAATTCAATTTAAGCATATCTTTCCAGAGACTTATTAATAGGTAGGGTCATTTGTATTGTGTAGCACAAATATTTTATAATCCACTAATCTTGACAAAAAGGCAATGCCTTCCTCATAAAAAATGTATGAGGAGTAATGGTTCCCTATTAATAACTTATTAGGTCAGATCACACAGTTTGAAGTGTCTATTACACTTTAATTTTATCAGATTCCTTCCTTTGTGATTTGCCACACGTCCTCTACCCCTGGATTTCGGTTCTGTGCCAAGTTGCCCAGACGGCCGCCCGGCTTTGCTCTTCACTGCAGACGCAGGTAAAGGTGTGTGAACCGTCCCCTGGCAGTGCCAGGCGGTCCCCAGAGATGGAAGACCCCGATTTGTCTTAAAGTAGCTTCTCTCCCTTGTCAATCATGGGTGCTTCATTATCTTTGGTTCATACACCCTGTCGACAATCTAATCATAGGGACAGACTCTTCCCTTAGAAAACACAGATTTACGCAGAAAATCCAAATATCATTTCAGGGGGTTTATGAAAATCTTGAAATGAACCATGGGCTTCTTAGGGGTCAAAGGGACACAACCTACCATCTGTTCATTGTGTGCAGCTATGTCGACGGATAACATGAGCCGGATGAATATGTTTTTCTAAAACCTGTGTGTCGTTGCCAGAGTTCGATGTAACTGCATTTGGTTGGCCTTTAAGTGCTTCGACTTAGACGTATACTGTTTCCATCGGATGGCCAAGGCTTTCCTGCGGTCCCCCGGCCGCAACCCGGCCCACAAGTGACCACATCTGCTGAGACTGACCCACTTTCTCAGCCCAGACAGCTCACCTGAGCGAGTCTCCAGTCTTCTCAACGAGTCTCCAGTCTTCCCACTTGTGAGGTGAGGGCGTTGATCTCAACCTCCTTGGAAAGGCCCCGCCGACCCCGCTTTCTCAGGACTGCCGTCTGATAAAAGTCTAGAAATGTAGTAAAATGTAGAACGCAAAAGGAGACATAAGCGACAGCGCCGTTCCGGGGAGTTGGCAGGAAGGAAGGACCCGGGTCGCCCTGACTTGTGCTGTGTTGGTCCGGAGTGCTGGGCCCCATCCATGTCACCGTCGGTCGGTCACGTCGCAGCGAAGCTGACCGTGTGGCAGCTGCACCTCAGCTGTTTCACGGCGGCGTGTTTATGCGGCAGCAGCAGCTGGAAGCAGGCGAGGCTGCTCTCCCCACGTGACAGCCCTCGCCCGCGGCCAGTAGGGACGCTTTGCTAACAGCTGTGGGTGGTGACCAGCAACCAGGATGGACGTGGAGGCCGCAACACGGGAGACTCGAAGAATCCCCCCACTATACCGAAATGATCAGATTTGTGCATGGACTCCGCTGTTCATGGAGCGCTATTAATTTTGAGAAATACATGTATTAAATGTTCTTAAGAAAATTGATTCATGGGGAAGCCGGGATGGCTCAGTGGGTTAAGCGCTCACTTTGCAGCACCGGGGACCGAGGATCGAATCCCAGCCCCGGCCCATGCGGATCCATATGCTGAACTGGGAGCTCCCCCAGTTCAGTTCTCTCTCTGTCGCTGTATCTCTCTCTCTCTCTGTCAAAAACAATAAAATATATATATATATATATATATATATATATATATATATATATATATATATATATATATTAAAAAAAAAAAGAAAATTGATTCAACTTGTGCCATTACCACATTAGGTTTGATTTAAAAAGCAAACAAACAAACAAACAAGCAAAACTCTACCCTAAGCTTAAATATCTTAATCCAATTTTTATTTTTGGATCTGGGAAAAACATTTTTATAACATGTTTATTATTTTCGCTGTTGTTATAAAAGTCAACATCTATATAAACCTCAGGGGGTGGTGAAGATTCATTTGCATGAAGGAAATTGGGGTCATATGATATGAGGTTAATATTATATTAAGTAACACAATATTCTATCCATTATGTGTGCGTTGCGTTTGTGTGTGTGTGTTGCTTGAACGCTTAAGTTCCTTACTTACACGGAGGTGTCTTAACTTCACACAACTACCCGCGTGCTCTGCCTTCAGATTCTGCTCAGAATTACTTCCACGGGACGTTTGCTCAGCTCGCAAGCGCTGGGCTGGGTTGGGGTGACACAGATACAGAGCCAGGTGAGTAACACAGGTGGTTGGTCCCGAGAAGAGACAGGACGGAGCTTCTGTGGGCACGCCGCGTGTGAAAGCGCTTCCGTGTCACCTTGAGACACCGCCCCCGGCACCATGAGGTCACCGTCTCCATTAATGTGGGGTTAGAAAGGGCACTGGATGGGACTAAATCGTCTGTGGAACTCCACACAGACATAACCACGCAGTCAGAATCCCAGCCCAGCTGCGGCCGGGCTGAGCGCCCCACACGCCGGCCTTAGACGTGGAGGAAGTGGCCGCGGAGACAGCGCACAGCGGGTGAGAAGCCGGCGGCTTAGCCGGGGGGCCCCTCGGCCGGGACCCCGGGGGCGGGGGCCCCACAGACGCCGCCAGCGAGCCGAGCAGAGGCAGCACCGCGCGGGGCCCGTTCTGGGGGAAGAAAACGGCTTTCTTGGCAGCAGAGGGGCCTTGAGCGCTGAGCTAAGGGAGACGTGCGTTTTTCCTGCAAGAACTGAGCTTTTCCAGTTTGTTTTACAGATTTATTTTGACTGGTTTTGACAGAGAAAGTGAGAGCAGAGAGACAGAGAGAAGGGCGAGGGCCCGGAGCCGTCTCCACAGTTGTACGTCGTCAGTTTTCGACACGGTTTCGTTCCCCACGGGTGGGCGGGGGCTGCACAGGGCAGGAACCGGGTGGGGGGCCTCCCCCACAGGGTGGGAGCCGAACCAGGGGCCTCCCGCATGGGATGCTCAACCCGGTGAGAACTGAACTGGGGGCTCCCGCCTGGGAAGCTCACCCTAGCTCAGCACATGGGTCCACACGGGCCGGGGCCGGGACTCGATCCTCGGACCCCAGGGCTGCAAAGCGAGCGCTCACCCCCCTGAGCCCTCCCGGCCTCCCCCACCTTTTTTTCAGAACCAATCTTACATGGTCGTAGCGCCTAAGAACGGGCTCATTTCTGTGATCTTCAGAATGAACGAAGACAATGTTAGGAGCCATCGAAACGGCAGAGGCAGGGATCTGTGAACGTGAGCCTCGTGGCTCCCTGCCCGGGGACGGACATGGCACAGGGCACCCCGGTGAAGAGACGACGAGCTGGCGGTCAGCAGGGAAGGACGTGGGCAGGACCGGAAGCGAGCTGGTGAAGGTCGTGCGGTGGTGCTGACGGGGAGGGGACGCCTTTTCTGAACGTGCAGTTAGGAGGCCGAGAGGCGTTAAGGGCAAGGCCAGAGGCCAGTGCTGACACGCTGAGCTGGTGGGTCTCGGGGGCCGTGCCCTCTGCCAGCCGACGTTGCTGTCCTTGAGCTCTGAACAGTCCCGGGACGGGGACTTGCTGCTGCTCTCGCCGGCACTGAGGTGATAGTTTAAATCTTCTGGACTAACCAACATTTGAGCTTCGAGGAACGCTGATTTCTGGAGAAGGAAAGAAGGAAGATGAGAATGTGAGGGGGCAGGAGGGCCCCCGACGCCAGGAGACGCGCCCATAGCGGGCGTGAGGCCCCCGCACGTCCTGAGGTTCAGGCTCTGGGGCGGGGGGACCGCCAGGCCGGTCGCTGCAGGACTTCTGGTGACCCCTGGGAGCAAGTTTTAAGAGAAAGACCAGGGTTCCGACGGAATGAAGTTAAGGATCGTTGTCTGGTGTGTTTGCAGAAGAACAGACAGGGGCCTTTGTCGAAGGAAAGAGCAGGAGCGCCCAGTGCAGCAACGACCGATCGGGGCTGGAAGACGCGTTTTCTGTGTCCCGGTCTGGACGCGGCGGCGTTGTGACGTTCAGCACAAGACGGGGAGGACGGAGAGAGAATAGGGAAAGAGTTACTCAACGCGAGACAGGTGACGGGAGCGGAGGCACACGCGGGCAGCATGTCTGGGAATTCATTCGCTTTTGAAATGAAAACACTCACGCTCCAACCCGGGCGGACGACGGGATGGGCCAATGGACGCAGGTCCTCTACGTGGCGGTGAGAGGTCACCGTTGCTCGACCTGGTGCCCACGCGCCTGGGGCTTGAGAAGGGCTGAGACCTCGGGGCTTGTGGGGAGGGAGCGTGTTCCCACGACCGGACAGGCAGCCAAGACCCGCCGCGTGCGGGGCGAGGGCACAGGGCTGGGCACGAAGGGGAGCCTCTCGGAGTCGGAACGTCGTCAAGGCCGACGGGCACCACCGTGCACGGTGACCTGAGCAGCGGGCTGCAGGGCCCGGGGGCCGCGATGCCAGCGCCGGCCGATGGCTATGCACTGATTTTGTGCAGGGAAGTCAGGTGGGCCCAGGAGTCCGGGCGTTAGCTGGGACACCGCGTAAGTGGTCGATCGCGACGCCTGATGGGTGAGGGACGCGTCAGGTTTAGTGAGCGCTTGAGAGTTCACAGAGCACTTACGAGTCCTTCATCTCGGGGAGTCACGTGTATCTGTGAGGAGGCTACTGGCTGGGGAGGGCCGCACAGAGGAAGCTGCGTACTCGTCGGAGGTCGCTTACGGGGCTGTGGTCAGACGGGAAACCCTGAGTCTGAGGCGGTGGGTGGACGGGCGGGTCCAGATGAGGACCCAGTGGGTGGACCCGAGGGTCTGATGGGTCCCCTTGTGGGAAGGGCTGGTGCAGCCAGTCGCAGGGGGGGCGTTGTGACCTGTGACCTGTGAGGGTGCATGCCCGCAGCCATCGGGTCTGAGGGTGGGCGTGAGCCCCAAGGGAGGAGGGAGGTGGGAATCCAGGGCCCGGGTCCTGCCAGGGCCGGAGCAGCAGCACTGGGGGTGCAGGCCGGCAGGTCCCCTCAACACCTGCCCCCTGGTTCTGCAGCTGAGCCGCGGTGTCCCAGGTCCAGGGCCAGCAAGGGGCTGTCCCGTGTGTAACCCCCGCCAGCATCTGCCGAGCCATGTGTCCTCAGTGCCCAGCCTCCCCACCCTCACCCCACTGCCTCCCCTCCCCAAACCCTGCACCTCGAACCCCCACCCACCTGCACCCCACCCTCACCCCACTGCCTTCCCTCCCCAGACCCTGCACCCTGAACCCCCACCTGCACCCCACTGCCCTCCCTCCCCAGACCCTGCAC